>ML436211.1:0-107311 GCA_005239525.1 Nicotiana knightiana
TTAAATATTTAAATGTTATACTGTGTAAAATCACGGGGAGGGTCAAAAATTACATGTTTACACTTGGCACCACCGTGCCGAACTGTGTCCCGAAGGACCATCAAATGCGGGTCATCATCCTGCCGCTCCTGGATACGCTCAATTAGAGAAGACCGAGCAACTGTACAAACTAGAACACTGTTGGGCGAAATATCAAACCTCACGAGCTGATTAGCCAATGTCTGAAGATCTGAAGCTGGTGGTCTCTCACCAACTGGAATATACGCAAGGCTGCCCATACTCACCGCCTTTCTACTCAATGTATCGGCCACCACGTTGGCCTTCCCTGGTTGATGCAATATGGTAACATCATATTCCTTCAATAACTCTAACCATCTCTGCTGCCTCAAATTAAGATCTGTTTTCTTGAATAATACTGGAGACTATGATGGTCAGTGAAAACCTCACACGGCATGCCACAAGGATAGTGCCTCCAAATCTTCAATGCATGAACAATGGCTGCCAGCTCTAAGTCATGAACCGGATAATTCTTCTCAGGGACTTTCAACTGTCGAGATGCATATGTAATCACCTTGCCATCATGCATTAATACTGCGCCAAGTCTAATACGAGATACATCACAATACACCGTGAAAGAACCTGAACCTGATGGTAACACCAACATCGGTGCTGAAGTCAAGGCTGTCTTGAGCTGCTGAAAGCTCGCCTCATTCTCGTCCGACCATTTGAATGGAATACCCTTATGGCTCAATATGATCTTAATAGTTGTTCATAGTCAATTATAGAATCATCAAGTAACTTCACGTTAACAATAATCTCCTTTCAAACCTTCACAATACTGATGACGAGATGCGATGAATGAAGAACTCATAATTATATACCCGAATTAACGTGTCTCATTTAACGCCACATGAGCGGGCACCTACCTTGCAGGTTAAGGCTCAATAATTATAGCACGAATTTGGCAAATTATGCACCAAATAGTTAATTAATTAATTTATTCATTTATTTATGTATTTACTTATTATTATTATTATTATTATTATTATTATTATTATTTTCATTATACAAAAACTTTTGAGTAACCTTAACAGGCATGACTCCCTACCAGTACTATAGTAAAATTTTAATTCACAAGGGAGAATTTAAACACAAGAATTTCCATCACAAGGATCTCATCCTTACATAACTTCCACCGCGGATCGTAGCCCGGTTTAAATATACCAAATCATATTAAAACACGAGGATCTCGTGCTCAATTCTGAATCACAAGTAATATGCATTTTGTGCCACTCGAAACCTTCCTTTTCCTTCTTTTAAATATTTTTCGTTGACAAAATTACAACACGTAATGATAGACATGGCTACCTCCATAGAATTTCTCAATACAAGTATTCCCATAAGTAGATTTTTGAGTTACGAAGCTCACCCGAGAGTGGAGCATATTAGAAGAATTTTATTAGATACGCATAACCGAATTAAGTTCAGGAAATCATCACTTTATAATAATTAGAGATTGTTCTTGTAATGGCACCATTTAGTGTAACGACCTCAGCCATACCATAGAAAATATATCAACATGCTGGGTTTCCACCTCTAGGAATCTGACCTCCACCTTCGACATTCCGACCCCTTTTTCCTAGCTGGTCATGTAAGTTGAGTTATAACTGTAATGGGGCACGTCGCTTGAGTGATCTGATGAAATATGACTCTCCCAAGTCTAGGACGATTTCTACCACTAGCCGGATTAAAGTATCAACTTGCCCTGAGTCGCACAAAATTTTTACAATCATATCTGAGTCCTTTAATGAGTCTGTGAACTTACTCTCTGGCTATATGAATCGAAGTAGGAGTATGACGGGCTAACTTATTCAACCTGATGGCATATTCTGACACCGTCATATGACCTGACGCAACTGCTCAAACCTTATGCGCCACGTATTATGGAGAGTCCGAGAAACAACTCTTTCAAAAGCATTTGTGAGAGCTGAGTCAAGTAATTGATGCTGCATTGGATGCTCATCCTCTTCGTAGGCTTTCCACAAACACCGGCGGTCAATTTCTTCTTTTACTATGCTGACTCAACACTGATGAGCTACTCCCTTTTTCATATACTTTTCATTATTATTTTGGGGTAACTCTCATCTCTATTGACACACAATGATCACAAAAGTAAGCTCTATTCAGATAATTCTTGGCACAAACCATATAGTCTAGAAGCTCGTCAACCACTGTACTCCCTCTAGAGCACCCCAAAATCCACAACCGTGACTTCCACGCTGAGTAGACCTTCTGTAAATTTAAAGTTGGCTATATAACTCCTTTGGTACTGAGGTATGAGGTTATTAAGGAGGAAAACATATCGCAAGTCCCGGCTTTATCCCTTGCAAAATCTCAGGCCTTATACATTCCAGGCCACAACCGATATAACACATGACCCCGCAATCTATTCCTTGACAATAGACTTCCCCACTTGGCACGAAATCATAGGTCACAATGCCTGATAATACAAAATGTTAAACTCCACAACTCATATAAATCAACCAGATGCCAAGGTCCATTGCACCCCTACATGATTCACTAGGTGATCTCTCATTACGTCCGCGTCTTCCGTCAGAGCCACAACTGGTCTAGTAATTACATAATCTTTCCACCACCTCTTGGTGGAATCCGTCATCTGAAACACAGCAAAATCAACCTCATTGCTTTCAACTATTCCCTTGTTATGCAATACTGGAGTAGCTATGAATCCTTATGGAATCTGGACTAGTCCAACATGTACCGACTGAGCTAGAACCTCCGCGTCTAGATCCATTTGAGACTGTACAATAGGTGCTGATGTTCGAGCTTTATACTAAGCTCTGCTTCTGTGTCTTCCCCTTACCGTAGCTGTCATTGGGGATTCATCTATTGTCGAGTTGTAGACGCTTTGCGTGTTGTCGAGATGCCAACTCGATTTCAATACTAAGTAAGCTCCTCATCGCATAAGTAAGAAAGTTCAGCTACAGAGGGTTCGAGAGGACAAGAATAGACGAGTTCAATCATTAGTGATAGGATAAATTCGCACGATGGAGTAGAATAGAAGTTAAATTGTTCCTAACTTCATAGCCTCTGAGAGATATGTACAGACGTCTCCGTATCGATCCTTCAGACTCTACCAAGTTTGTTCGTGAATTATGAGACCTAATCAACCTAGTGCTCTGATACCAACTTATCACGACCCAAATTCCTCCAACCTTAGGGATCGTGATGGCGCCTAACACCACACTTGCTAGGCAAGCAATTGTTAGAGTTCGATTAACTATTTCCTTTGAATATCCATTTGAACATAGTAAACAAGTATAAAATAAAAATTAAGCTACTGACTTTCAATGAATAATTCCAAAAATAGACTAATAAGAAATTAAATAAAACGATGCACAAACTAATTATATAAATAACTTAAAACTAACCCAGGGTCTGGTGTCACAATTCATGAACTACTAAAGAATACTATAAATAATGGGCTGAAAGAAATAGTGTATAACTGTTTTTGAATCAAATAAAACAGTAATCTAAGTAATATAGGGAAGACACTCGGGATCTGCGAACGCCAGCAGATATACCTCGTGTCTCCGGAAAAGAAATAAGGAACCGCTCTAAATATCTTTACTGCTGGTCGGTACCTGGATCTGCACAAAAGAGTGCAGAGTGTAGTATCAGTACAACCGACCCCATGTACCGAGTAAGTGTCGAGCCTAACCTCGACGAAGTAGTGACGAGAATACGGCGGGGCTTTAGCAATATAACCTGTGACAATAATATATAAAGCAAGAAGAAAATCTAAACAAATAAATAAATAAATACTACAACAACAATAAAATAACTCAACCGCCTTTTTACAGGTCTCAGCTATAACCAATTCTCAATTAATTTCCAAGTTTCCAAACTTTAACTTTAAATAAAAGTAGTGCCAAAATATGAAGAATAGTAAAATAAACATTTAAGCTTTTCAAATCTTTATTTTCTTTAAAAATCAGTAAAATACTACAACAACAATAAAATAACCCAGCCGCCTTTTTACAGGTTTCAACTATAACCAATTCTCAAATAATTTCCATGTTTCCAAACTTTAACTTTAAATAAAAGTAGTGCCAAAATATGAAGAATAGTAAAATAAACATTTAAGCTTTTCAAATCTTTATTTTCTTCAAAAATCAGTAGAATATAAATGTCCTCCCTTATCGCTCTTTGTTGCGGCGTGCAACCCGCTCCTACATGTCCACCCTTGTTGCTCCTCCCTAAATATATCACCCTTATTACTCATGTTGCAGCGTGCAACCCGATCCCACCTGTCCACCCTTATCACTCCTTGTTGCGGCGTGCAACCCGCTCCTACCGGAAATCTCATATTAATTTATTCATAAATTTCACAATTTAGGCCAAGCCTTTCACAATATTTTTTTCTCAACAATTATAAATAAGAAACTGTATTTTTCTCATAAACATCATCAATAACTTCTCAACCATGAAACCAAGAGGAAATATATATATATCGTAAAAACAATGCCAAACCGCTCAATCGTTTTATACCACAAGGGAACCATCTAAAACAACTAATACTCTTTCCAGAATAACCACAACAATATTTGACAACAAAATAACAAGGCCAAGTAATCATAGAAACGAAAATGAACATAGAACAATTAAGACAAGAATCAATTAAATTGGGAACGGGAAAGGGATCATGTTTAACAGACCATTTGGTGGTGCATAGATACTCGCCACCTCACCTATACACCACACACATGCAAATTCACATAGCAAATAAGTGGGGATTTCTATTCCCTCAAGTCAAGGTTAAACCAAGCACTTACCTCAATTTCGCAGGCCACTCACTGCTCAATTGTGGCTTTTCCTTTAGAATCTTGCTCTAACTTGCTCGAATTTAATCATAATTAACTCAATATCATTAATTAAGTCTTAAGGAACTAACTTTATTAAAAATTACAATGTTTCCTCAGTTTTCTCAAAAAAAGTGAAAAACCGACCCTGGGCCCGCTTTGTCTAAACTCGGGGTTCGGACCAAATTACGTTTATCCATTCACCCACGAATCCAAATATACAATTAGTTTCAAAATCCGACCTCAATTCGAGATAAATATTTAATTTTTACAAAATTCTCTAATTCTACCCAAACCCTCAATTTTTATCATGAAAATTCTTAGTTTTTTATTTAAAAGCGATGAAAAACAATGAGTAATTGAAAGAATAAAGTTTAGAATTGATTACCTATGACTTGGGGATGGTATTTGGTGAAGAAATTCGTTCCTAGGGCTGTGGGGTTCGAAAATTTGAAGAAGAAGAAGTCTGCCCGTTTTATATATATTTTTCTGCTAGTTATCCTGCCTCGTTTATCATGCCAAATGATCCCGAAACTAGATTTTTATGCCTCCAATGGATTTCTTGTGAAATTCTAGTCAAGTTAGGATTTTGAATCACTCAATTTGACCTTATAATGAAGAAGATATGTAGGTTTTAATATTTGCAAATAATGCAGATTTTTAATACGCCGTCAGTGACAATTTCGTAATTAACCTGAAAAATCTGGCAACCTTAGTAAAATGACCATAAAATCCTCATATGATGTCCAAATTTGATGATTCTTTTTGCTACGGGTCCGTAATTACGATACGGATCTAATACTTCATTCAATGCAGAAATCAGAGCTTATTTATTCAATATTATATCATTTATGCTTAAAGAAACGACGTCGAAGAATAAGAAAGAACGAGCGCAACACAATCCAAACCTATTTGAAACTCACCCGAAACCTCGGGACTCTAAACCAAATATGCACATAAGTATAAAATCATCATACGGATTTGCTCGTGCGATCAAATCATGAAAATAACATGTAAAACTATGAATTAAACCTCAAAACTCATTATTTTTCTCAAGAACACTTAAAGTTCATTATTTATCAACCGGACGTCCAAATCTCGTCAAATAAATTTTGATTCTCACCAAATTTCATAAACAAGGCTTAAATATTATAACAAACCTGTATCGAGCTCCGGAACCAAAATACGGGCCTGATACCAACGGTTTCAAACGTTAATTCATTTCTTTATTTCATTAATAATTAAGCAAACCAATTTCTTTCAAAAATTGATTCTAAGGCTTGGGACGTCGGAATTCAATTCCGACAATATGTCCAAGTCCCATATTTTACTGCAGACCTCCCACGATCGTCGAAATACAGATCCGAGTCCGTTTACTCAAAATGTTGACTCAAGTCAACTAAAACCAAATTTTTTTATTCTAAAAATTATTATTTCTTATATTTCACATAAAAAGCTTTCTGTTTTTACGCTCGGACCGCGCACACAAATTGAGGTAGTTAAAAATTAATCTTTTATGGCTAATAAGCCTAGAACGGAGTCTAAATTCATAAAATGACCCCTTGAATCATCACATAAATTGAGGTTAGTGATTGGTTTAACCTTGACTTGAGGAAATATGAATCCCCATTTAAATTCTATGTGAATTTGCATGCGTGTGGTGTATAGGTGAGATGATGAGTATCTATCCACCGCCAAATTATTGTTGAACATGGTCCCTTCCCCGTTTCCAATTATTTGCTTCCGGGCTTAATTGTTTCAGGATCATCTATGTTTATATGTCTATTTGGATTCATTAACTCATTGTTAAGTATTGTTTCAAGTATTTTGGAAGTGTTGGTTGTTCTCTTGGTTTTGTTATATTACAAAAGGATTGAGCTGGATGTCAGTGTTACGACATGTATATAATTTCCGGTTGGTTTCGTTGTGAAATGATGATTGATGAACTTTATGAGTTTTACATCTTCTGCTTACAATTGTTGATACAAAAATCTTGTGAAAAGCTTGGTATAAATTGTGAAAGTTTTCATAAATAAACTGATATGGTATGTCTGGTCAACAAGGAGTAATAATGGTGAACAGGTGGGATCGGGTTGCACACCGCAACATGAGAATTAAGGGTGATATATATATAGGGAGGAGCAATAAGGGTGGACATGTGGGAGCAGTCTGATTTTATTTTGATTTAAATTGAAACTTGGAAATTTTGAGGAGTTGATTATAGTTGATATTTGAAAAAGAGTTATCCGAGTTGTTTTTATTTACTGTTGCAAGTTACTGGTTATCGAGTTTATTATTATTATTATTATTATTATTATTATTATTATTATTATTATTATTATTTTCTTGCTTTATTATATATATTGTTCACAGGTTATGTTGTTAATGCCCCGCTGTAGCCTCGTCACTACTTCGTCGAGGTTAGGCTCGACACTTACTTAGTACATGGGGTCGGTTGTACTGATACTACACTCTGCACTCTTTTGTGCAGATCTAGGTACCGGCCAGAGTTATGAGGTTTTAGTAGCTGTGCATTTTTGTTCGGAGACACGAGGTAGATCTGCTGGGGTCCGCAGATTCCTGGAGTCTTCTCTTTACTTTATTGACGCTATTTTATTTCTTTAGAACAGAGATATATTCTTTCAGACCATTAATTGTAGTATTATTAGTAGTTCGTGAATTGTGACACCAGACCCTGGGGTAGTCTTATAGTTATATGTTTAGTTCGTGGTTTGGCTTAATTATTGATCTTTATCAGTATTCATTTTTTTAAATTGTTCTATTAAGTGTAAGTAAACTTTAAAAGGAAATGGTTAGTAAATTTCTAACATCGGCTTGCCTAGCAAGTATTGTGTTAGGCGCCATCACGATCATGTGGGTTGGGAATTTGGGTCGTGACAAGTTGGTATCATAGCACTAGGTTTCATAGGTCTCACAATTCACGAACAAGCTTGATAGAGTCTGAGGGATCGGTACGGAGACGTCTGTACTTATCTCACAGAGGCTATGAAGTTAGGAACAAACTCAGTTTTTATTTCTACTTTGTCGTGCGATTCTTGGTATCTCAAATACTGATTGAACAATTCTACTCTCTTGCAGATGGCGAGAACATGTGCTTCTTCTTCCGCTAACCAACAATCTGGTCTTCCAACAGCGGCAACTCCTATTAAGGGCAAAGGCCAAGGCCACGTCAGAGGTCGGGGAAGGGCAGGACTCAGCCCGTTAGTCATACTGTAGCCCTAGATGCAGAGCCCCAGATTGAGATTGATGGGGGGCTCCAGCTGGACCAGCTCAGGTCCCAGAGGGGTTTATTGCTACCCTGGTACTTCAGGATGCTTTGGTATGATTAGTGGGCCTTATGGAGAGTATTGCCCAGACTGGTGCACTCCCTTTTGCAGCAGCCGCATCTCAGGCTGGAGGAGGGGTCCAGACTTCTGTTACCCACACTCTTAATCAGACTACTCCTCAGGTTCAGTCCCCAGCAGCCAATCCAGCTGGGGTAATTCAGCCAGTTGCTTCAGCATCGTCCGTTGATGGGGCAGCTATGTCCACGATGCTTTGTGGAGATTGGACAGGTTCATCAAGCTTTTCCCTGTTCACCTCAGTGGTGCTACTTCAGAGGATCCTCGGGAATATCTAGACAGTTGTCATGAGATTCTTCGTAATATGGGTATTTTGGAGACCAATGGGGTCCACTTCGTTGCGTTTCAGACTGGTTCCGCCAATAAATGGTGGATGGATTATTTGTTGACTAGACCAGTTGGTTCGCCTGCTCTGACTTGGGATCAGTTTTCTCACCTCTTTTTGGAGAAATTTTTTCCTATCACTACCAAAGAAGAGAAGCGTCATCAATTTGAGCGTCTTCAGCAGGGCGGCATGACAGTTACCTAGTATGAGAATCATTTTGTGGATTTGGCTTGGCATGTTATTCTTTTGTTACCTACTGAGAGAGAGGGTTAGGAGATTTATTGAGGGCATTGCCCATCCCATCATGTTGTAGATGGCTAAGGAGATAGGGACTGAGATTTCATTTCAGGATGCGGCCAATGTGGCCAGGAGAGTTGAGACGGTTCTCGGGATGGGAGGTCAGGGGCCAGACAAAAGACCTCGCCATTTCGTTAGCTTCAGTGGTGCCTCGTCTAGAAGCGAAGATACTCAGGGTAGAGTCCATTCTTCCAGGCCATTTAATTCAGCACTTCAGACGTCCCATGGTGCCTCAGGGGGTCGTGGCTCTTACTTGCCTTATTCTGATCAGTCAGACCCTATCAGAGCACCTCCTCTTCAGTGATCAACCGGTTTGTCAGGGTCAGCCTCAGTATCAGGATGGTTGTTGTGAGTGTGGTGAGTATGGACACATTCGGAGATCTTGTCCAAAATTTCTGGGTAATCAACCTCAGTACCAAAATTCTCGTGCTATAGTTTTGGCACCAGCTACAATACCACCTGCCTAGCCAGCCAGAGGTAGGGGTCAGGTAGTCAGAGGTAGAGGTCAGAATGATAGAGGCAGAGGTCAGCATGCTAGAGGTGGAGGCCAACCCGCTAGAGGTGGTGGCTAGCCCGTTAGAGGTGGAGGACCACCTGTCAGAGGTCCTCCCGGTGATGCAGTTCAGGGTGGTGGGACCCAGCCCCGACTATATGCATTTCCAGCCAGACCGGAGGCGGAGTCCTCCGATGTAGGTATCACAGGTACCATTTCAGTTTGTAATAAAGATGCTTCAATTTTGTTTGATCCGGGGTCTACTTATTCTTATGTGTCATCCTCTTTTACCTCGTATTTGGTTCTGCCCCGCAATTCTTTGAGTGTCCCTATTTATGTGTCTACGCCAGTGGGGGATGCTATTATTGTAGCTCATGTATATCGTTCGTGCATAGTCGTTATTGAGGGTCTTGAAACTACTATAGACCTTTTACTTCTTGACATGGTTGATTTTGATGTCATATTAGGCATGGATTGGTTGTCACCTTATTATGCCATCTTGGACTGTCATGCCAAGATAGTTACTTTAGCTTTACCGGGATTGCCTCGGTTAGAATGGAAAGGGACTCCTGGTCATTCTCCCAGCAGAGTGATTTCTTATGCCAAGGCTTGTCACATGGTTGAGAAGGAATGTTTGGCTTATTTGGCTCATATTTGTGATTCTGATGCCGAGGTTTCTTCAATAGAGTCAGTGCATATTGTTTGGGAGTTTCTCGAAGTGTTTCCTGCGGACCTGTCGGGGATGCCACCCGACAGGGATATCGATTTTTGTATTGATGTTGCTCCGGGCACTCAGCCCATTTCTATTCCTCCATACCGGATGGCCCCACCAGAACTGAAAGAATTGAAAGAACAGTTGCAAGACCTGCTTGATAAAGGTTTTGTCAGGCCTAGTGTCTCGCCCTGGGGTGCACCGGTTTTGTTTGTAAAAAAGAAGGATGGATCAATGAGAATGTGTATAGATTACCGGCAGTTGAATAAAGTTACTATCAAAAATAAGTATCTGTTGCCGAGAAGTGATGATTTATTTGATCAGCTTCAAGGTGCCAGTGTGTTTTCGAAAATTGATCTGATATCGGGCTACCATCAGTTGAATATTAGGGCGTCCGATGTTCCTAAAACAACCTTTCGGACAAGGTATGGGCACTATGAATTTTTGGTGATGTCTTTTGGCTTGACTAATGCCCAGCAGCCTTTATGGATTTGATGAATCGAGTGTTCAAGCCTTATCTGGATTCCTCCATAATTGTGTTCATTGATGATATTCTTATATACTCCCGTAGACGGGAGTAGCATGAACAACACCTCCGTATAGCACTCCAGACTTTGAGGGATAATCAGTTATATGCAAAATTTTCAAAGTGTGAGTTCTGGTTAGACTTAGTAGCTTTCTTGGGTCACGTCGTATCAGCAGAGGGTATTCAGGTAGATTCTAAGAAGATAGAGGCAGTCAAGAACTGACCCAGACCCACTTCAGCCACGGAAATCAGGAGCGTCTTGGGTTTGGTGAGATACTACTGTCATTTTGTGGAGGGGTTCTCGTCTATAGCAGCCCGGATGACGAGATTGACTCAGAAGGGTGCCCCATTTAAATGGTCAGATGATTATGAGGTGAGCTTCCATAAGCTCAAGATAGCCTTGACTTCAGCACCGGTATTGGTGTTACCATCAGGTTCAGGATCTTTCACGGTATATTGTGATGTTTCCCATATTGGGTTGGGAGCGGTATTGATGCAAGAGGTCAGGGTGATAGCATATACGTCTCGGCAATTAAATATTCATGAGAAGTAATGTGTGAGGTTTACACGGATCATCGTAGCCTCCAGTACTTGTTAAAGAAAAAAGATCTTAATTTGAGACAAAAGAGATGGTTAGAATTATTGAAAAATTATGATGTCACTATATTGTATCATCCGGGGAAGGCCAATGTGGTGGCCTATGCATTGAGTAGGAAAGCAGTAAGTATGGGCAACCTTGCATTTATTCCAGTCGGTGAGAGACCGTTAGCTTCAGTTATTCAGACGTTAGCGAATCAGCCATGAGGGTGGATATTTCTCCCAGCCATGTTCTTGCTTGTATAGTTGCTCGGTCTTCCTTATTCGAGCGTATCAGAGATCGGTAGGATGATGACCCGCACTTGATGATCCTTAGGGACACAGTTCGGCACAGTGGTGCCAAGAAGGTTACAGTTGGAGATGATGGTGTTTCGAAGATGTAGGGTCGTATATGTGTGCCTAATGTCGATGGCCTTCGTGAGTTGATTCTTGAAGAAGCTCACAATTCTAAGTATTCTATTCACCCGGGTGCTACCAAGATGTACCAGGACCTACGACAACACTACTGGTGGCGAAGGATGAAAAAGGATATTGTTGCTTATGTGGCTCGTTGTTTGAATTTCCAACAGGTGAAATATGAGCATCAGAGACCCGGTGGTTTACTTCAGCAGATAGAGATTCCTGAGTGGAAGTGGGAACGTATCCTATGGACTTCGTTGTTGGAATCCCACGGACTCAGAGGATGTTCGATGTCGTTTGGGTTATTGTGGATAGGTTGACTAAATCAGCACATTTCATTCCAGTGGAATGTACTTTCACTTCGGAGCGGTTGGCAGAGATATATGTCCGAGAGATTGTTCGCCTTCACGGTTTGCCTGTGTCTATCATTTCTGATCGAGGTACGCAGTTTACCTCGCACTTTTGGAGGGAAGTTCAACGAGAGTTGGGTACCCGAGTTGAGTTGAGCACTGCATTTCATCCTCAGACAGACCGGTAGTCCGAGCGTACTATTCAGATTTTAGAGGATATGCTCAGCGCTTGTGTTATTAACTTTGGAGGTTCTTGGGATCAGTTCTTGCCGTTAGTGAATTTGCCTACAATAATAGTTATCAGCCGAGCATTCAGATGGCTCCCTATGGGGCATTATATGGTAGACGGTGTAGATCGCCAGTTGGGTGGTTTGAGCCGGGAGAGGCTCGGTTATTAGGTACAGACTTAGTTCAAGAGGCCTTAGATAAGGTCAAGATTATACAAGATCGACTTCGTGCAACTCAGTCTAGGCAAAAGAGTTACGTCGGTCCTAAGGTTCGGGACGTGGTATTCATGGTTGGAGAGAGAGTATTACTTCGGGTATCACTCATGAAGGGTGTTATGAGATTTGGGAAGACGAGTAAGTTGAGCCCTAGGTATATCGGGCCATTTGAGATTCTTGATAGAGTGAGGGAGGTAGCTTATAGACTTGCGTTTCCTCCAGGGTTATCCTCTGTTCATCCAGTATTTCATGTATCTATGCTTCAGAAATATCATGGTGACCCGTCCCACATGTTAGATTTAGGCTCTGTCTAATTGGACAAAGATTTGACTTATGAGAAGGAGCCGATAGCCATTCTAGCCGGCAGGTTCGTCAGTTGAGATCAAAGAGTTACCCTTCAGTTCGAGTGCAATGGAGGGGTCAGACTGTTGAGGAAGCTACTTGGGAGTCTGATTCGGATATGCAGAGTAAATATCCCCATTTGTTTTCCAGTTCAGGTAATTTTCTATGTTCGTTCGAGGATGAACGTTTGTTTTAGAGGTGGAGATTGTGATGACCCAAAGGGTCATCTTATAAATTAAGACTCCGTTTCAGCCTCATTAGCCTTAAAAATATTAATCTTAATTATCTCAATTTGCGTGCATAGTCCGGGTGTGAAACCGGAAAGCTTTTATGTGAAAATATGAGAAATAGAAATTTTTGGCATTTAAAACTTAGTTTCAGTTGAATTTTGTTCAATATTTTTAGTAAACAGACCTGAATCTGTGTTCCGACGATCCCGGGAGGTCCACAATAAAATATGGGACTTGAGCGTATGCCCGAAACTGAATTTCGAGGCCCTAGCCTTAGAAATCAATTTTTGAAAGAAAGTATTTTGCTGGATTGTTAATGAAATAAAGAAATGAACTAATGTTTGAAATCATTGGTATCGAGCTCGTATTTTGATTCCGGAACTCGATACAGGTTTGTTATGATGTTTACATCCTATCTGTGAAATTTGGTAAGAATCGGAGTTGACTTGACGTGATTCGGACGTCCGGTTGACAAATAGTGAAAGTTGAGTGTTCTTGAGAAAAATGATGAGTTTTGAGGTTAAATTCATAGTTTTGGATGTTATTTTCATGATTTGATCACACGAGCAAGTTCGTATGATATGTGAACGCTCCCGGTGGGCCGCGAACACGAAGGCCACTGGACCAGGACGCTATGCGAACACGCAGGCCCATCGCGAATGCGACAGGCCCATCACGAACGCGATGAAGGCCTGCCCAGTTATATAAAACAACTTTTAAAACGGGCAGAACCTATTTTTCAATAATTTTCTAACTACAAAGACCTAGAGGCGATTTTCTTCATACAAATTCATCCCCAAGGTATTGGTAATCAATCCTAAACTCTTCTCGTTCAATTACCCAATGATTTTCATCACTTTTCAATTCAAAATCAAGAATTTTCATGGTAAAAATTGAGGGTTTGGGTAGAATTAGGGAGTTTTGTAAAAATGGGATTTTGACCTCGAATTGAGGTCTGATTTTGAAACTAATTTCATATTCAGGCTCGTGGGTGAATGGGTAAACGGAATTTGGTCTGAACCCAGAGTTTGGACTAAGCGGAGCGGGGGTCGGGTTTTAATTTTTTTTTAGAAAACTTAGGGAAATAATGATTTTTCAGTAAAGTTAGTTCCTTTAGCATAAATTAATGATATTAAGCTAATTATGAGTAGATTCGAGCGGGTTAGAGGCAAATTCGAAAGGAAAAGCGGTAATTGAGCAGTGAGTGGCCTCCGAAATTGAGGTAAGTGTTTGGTTTAACCTTGGCTTGAGGGAATAGGAATCCCCACTTAAATGATATGTGAATTTGCATGTGTGTGATGTATAGGTGAGGCGACGAGTATCTATGCATTACAAAATTATTGTTGAACATGGTCCCTTCCCCGTTTCTAATTATTTGCGTCCGGGCTTAATTGTATTAGGATCATCGATGTTTGTATGTCTATTTGGATTCGTTAACTCATTGTTAAGTATTGTTTCAAGTATTTTGAAAGTGTTGGTTGTTCTCTTGGTTTTGTTATGTCACATAAGGATTGAGCTGGATATCAGTGTTACGACATGTATATAATTTCTGGTTAGTTTCGTTGTGAAATGATAATTGATGAAGTTTATGAGTTTTACAGCTTTTGTTTACAATTGTTGATACAAAATTATTGTGAAAGGCTTGGCCTGAATTGTGAAAGTTTTCATAAATAAACTGATATGATATGTCTTGTAGGAGCGGGTTGCACACCGCAACAAGGAGTGATAAGGGTGGACAGGTGGTATCGGGTTGCACGTCGCAACAGGAGAAATAAGGGTGATATATATGTAGGGAGGAGCAATAAGGGTGGATAGGTGGGAGCGGGTTGCGCGCTGCAACGAGGTGCGATAAGGGAGAATATTTATATTTTACTGATTTTCAAAAATAAGGATTTGGAAAACTCCGTCTTTATTAAAAAGGTTTTCATACTTTGATTTTATTGTGATTTAAATTGAAACTTGGAATTTTGAGGAGTTGATTACAATTGATATTTGAAAAGGAGTTATTTGGGTTGTTTTTATTTATTGTTGCAAGTTACTGGTTATCTAGTTTATTATTATTATTTCTTTCTTGCTTTATTATATTTATTATTCACAAGTTATGTTGTTAATGCCCCGTCGTAGCCTCGTCACTACTTCGTCGAGGTTACACTCTACACTCTTTTGTGCAGATACAGGTACCGGCCAGAGTTAGGAGGTTTTAGTAGCTGCGCATTTTCATTCGCAGACACGAGGTAGATCTGTTGACGTTCGTAGATTCCTGGAGTCTTCTCTTTACTTTATAGATCTGCTGACGTCCGCAGGTCATCTATGTTTATATGTCTATTTGGATTCATTAACTCATTGTTAAGTATTGTTTCAAGTATTTTGGAAGTGGTTGTTGTTCTCTTGGTTTTGTTATATTACATAAGGATTCAGCTGGATGTCAGTGTTATGACATGTATATAATTTCTGGTTGGTTTCGTTGTGAAATGATGATTGATGAACTTTATGAGTTTTACAGCTTCTGTTTACAATTGTTGATACAAAAATCTTGTGAAAAGCTTGGTATGAATTGTGAAAGTTTTCATAAATAAACTGATATGGTATGTCTGGTCAACAAGGAGTAATAATGGTGAACAGGTGGGATCGGGTTGCACACCGCAACAGGAGAATTAAGGGTGATATATATATAGGGAGGAGCAATAAGGGTGGACATGTGGGAGCAGTCTGATTTTATTGTGATTTAAATTGAAACTTGGAAATTTTGAGGAGTTGATTATAGTTGATATTTGAAAAAGAGTTATCCGAGTTGTTTTTATTTACTGTTGCAAGTTACTGGTTATCGAGTTTATTATTATTATTTTTATTTCTTTCTTGCTTTATTATATATAATGTTCACAGGTTATGTTGTTAATGCCCCGCCGTAGCCTCGTCACTACTTCGTCGAGGTTAGCTCGACACTTACTTAGTACATGGGGTCGGTTGTACTGATACTACACTCTGCACTCTTTTGTGTAGATCCAGGTACCGGCCAGAGTTAGGAGGTTTTAGTAGCTGTGCATTTTCGTTCGGAGACACGAGGTAGATCTGCTGGCATCCGCAGATTCCTTGAGTCTTCTCTTTACTTTATTGACGCTATTTTATTTCTTTAGAACAGAGATATATTCTTTCAGACCATTAATTGTAGTATTCTTAGTAGTTCGTAAATTGTGACACCAGACCCTGGGTAGTCTTATAGTTATATGTTTAGTTCGTGGTTCGGCTTAATTATTGATCTTTATCAATATTCATTTTTTAAAATTGTTCTATTATGTGTAAGTAAACTTTAAAAGGAAATGGTTAGTAAATTTCTCACATCGGCTTGCCTAGAAAGTATTGTTAGGCGCCATCACGATCCCGTGGTTTGGGAATTTGGGTCGTGACAACAAATATTCATGTTGTACTCTCCCAATTCCTTTGGTCAATAGATCTGTTTGCTGCTTCTTTATCGCTATGTGATGAGTCTTAATCTTTCCATATTTGATCTTGTCTCTCACAAAGTGACAATCAATCTCTATATGCTTAGTCCTTTCGTGAAATATAGGATTGACTGCAATCTGTAGGGCTGCTTTGCTATCACAAAACACACTAACAGGTTGTTCAATTGAAATACCAAGCTCTATAAACAACCCAAGTAGCCAAACTACTTCTACAGTAGCTGTTGCAAGACTTCTATATTCTGCTTATGCTGAGCTTCTAGATACTGTCTGCTGCTTCTTAGATTTCCATGACACCAATGATTCTCCAAACTTCATAAAGAAACCAGTTACTAAGCTTCTGTTATTAGGACATGCAACCCAGTCTGCATCACAGAAACAAGTCAGATTGTTTCCACCTTTGCTGCTCAGTAGAATGCCCATTCCTGGATTCAATTTGATATGTCTCACAACTCTTGCTATTTCTTCCCAGTGAGATTGTTTAGGTGACTGCATAAATTGACTAAGTATTTGGACATCAAATATTATGTCTAGCCTTGTGATTGTCAGATATATTAATCTTCCAATCAATCTCTGATAGCTTGCAACATCCTTCATCAACTCACCTCCAGATACCCCAACATGTGCATCAAATTATGTTGAAGTGAACTTTTGATTCATATCTATTGGAGTGACCACAAGTTTAGTAGCTCCTAACCTCAGATCAGAAATCAGTTGCAAGGTATACTTCCTTTGGTTTAATAAGATCCCTTGTTGGATCTCATAACTTCAATTCCCAAGAAATACTTGAGTTCCCCCAAGTCCTTTACTTTGAACTTGTGATTTAAAATATTTTTAGTTTCCTGAATGAACTGCTCATTGTGTCCTGTGATGAGCAGATAATCCACATACATAAGAACAACCACAAAATCTGCTCCTTTCTTCTTGGTAAACTATGAATAGTCATATAGACTTTGTTTGTACCCTACCTCAAGGTAAGTTTGATGTTCCATTGTCTTGAAGTTTGCTTTAGTCCTTATAAGTACTTCACTAGTTTGCATACCTTGGTCTCCCCCTGTCTTCTAAAATCTTGAAGCATTTCCATATATACTTCTTCGTATAAGTCTGTCACGACCCAAAATCTAACCATGGTCATGATGGCGCCTATCGTGTTACAAGGCAAGCCTATTCCCCAAAATATTACTACTAATTTGATTATAAGAATTTAATAAAATATTTCCAATAATTTAATTTCTGATAAACTAAACCAACTATAAATATAAATAATATAAAGTAGTGAAACGAGTCCCAAACATCAGGGTGTCACCAAGTCATGAGCGTCTAGAACTATGAATTAAGATATATAAACTGTTTAAATGTCCAAAAGAGGAATGACAAAAGGAGTAACAAGGTCCTGCGGACGCTAGCAGCTACCTTGCAATCTCCACAGATAGATGGCCTGAACTCAACGATCGCCGCCCTCTAACTCACCTGGATCTGCACATAAAGTGCAGGGTGTAGTATGAGTACAACCGACTCAATAGTAACAGAAATAACTAAGGAACTGAGTAGTAATGAAGAGACAAGTAAAAAAATCAATTATTTCATTATCACAATTTAAAATAAACATAAATAAACAGGTTTCCATAAAAAAAATCAATAAATGCTACAAAGAAATTAACAGGTAAAATGCAGCAACAACAAAAGTAAATGCAACCTCACAACAATGTCACTTCATCACTCATCACTCGCACTCAACACTTTATACACTCAACACTCTTCGCTCATTGGGGGTGTGTATAGACTCCGGAGGGTCTCCCAAAGCCCAAGCGCTAAGCACGGATAGCTCACGTGCCATAATATCAAAAAAAAACCTGGATCCGCATGGTCAGATCACATGTTACGCGGACAACTCATGCGCTATGGTATCAATACCTGGACCCGCACGGTCAGATCACGTGCTACGCGGACAGCTCACGTGCTATGGTATTAATATCCTCACAACCAGGCCCTCGGCCTCACTTAGTCATGTACCTCTCCAGCCTCACAATTCACCACAAATAAGGGGACACAGCCCACATCAAGTATCACAATATATCAGCAAAATAATAGAGACTGAGGTAAATATGTACAATAAATCTACGACTGAGTACAAATAACGTGAGCATGAATGAAGCCTAAACATGATCTATAACATGAAGGAAGACAACGTGAAGGCAGACAAGTTCACCAACAAGTAAATGCATAAACACATATAATGGTTATTAGGCCTCACAGCCTCACGGGACAGACCAAGTCTTAATCCCTCGAGGTATAAACCCACACACATGTCACCTAGCATGGGTTTCACCTCTAAATAGTCACATGATATCAAATTCTCCGAATTTATACCCTCAAATCCAGAGTTAGAACTGTTACTTACCTCGACAACGTAAAATCCTACTCCGGGATGCCCTCGTCTCAAGACTGGGTCTCCAAGAGCTGCAAATCTAACCATAACCAGAATAATACTATCAACATCGGCTAAAGAATTGAATTACAACAGAAAACCTACATAAATAGGCCAAAAATCCGAATTCGCTTACTAAAAAGGCAAAAACTTGGTCAAACTTTTCAAATTTAGAGCTTCTAACTGAGACCATTCTCCCAAATCAATTCTGGATAACCTGAAATACCAAAATCGGCAATTCACATGAGTCATAACACATCATACGGAGCTACTCATGCCCTTAAACAACCGAGCGAAGTGAAATTGCTCAAAATGACCGGTCGGGTCGTTACAAAGTCTCCCTGCAAAAATGCATTATAGATCCATTTGATACATATTCTATCATTTTGATACTGCTACTGCAATGACTGACCTCACAGTTACAATTTTGGCAACTAGTGAAAAGATCTCATGGTAGTCTAACCCCTCTTTTTGGCTGTATCCTTTTGCTACCAGCCCGGCCTTGGATCTTTCAATATCTCTATTAGGTTTATATTTTATTTTATATACCCATTTTGATCCAATTGTGTTCTTTCCCTTGGGCAAGTCTACTATCTCCCATGTCATGTTGTCTTCCAATTCCTTGATTTCTTGCTTCATTGCCTCAATCCATCTCTTGTCTCTTGATGCTTCTATGAAGTTCTGTGGTTCTGTGAGTGCTGAGACATTTTCCACAAAGCTTTTGCATACCTGTGAAAGCTGATCATAACATGGATAGTCTGAAATATCATATAGTGCCACATTATGTGCCTTTTTCTTGGTAACATAATCTTGTAACCATGTAGGTTTTTGGTGCTTCTGACAGATCTTCTTGGTTCTTGACTTCTAATTTCTGAGGAAACATATTTAGGTACAACATCTATGCATTCAACATCCAGAGATTGACCTGATGAAGGATCATTTTCTGCATGCTCATCATGTGTAGCTTGTTGAGGTTCAGATGTTTCTTCAGATACTACAGCATCAGCAGCATTGCCTTCTTCACAGACTGCATCAACCTCGTCATCTTCATGGTCTTCATGGACTGCATCATAGTCATCAGCTGTATCGGCTTCACCTTCAGATGCATGATCTGCAGCTAGTGTCTGCAATGATTCACATGTATGATCTGCAGCATGTCCCTGTTATGGTTCATGCTCAAATGACACACTCCCCCTAGCAGGAACATTAACAGGATGCAATGAGGAAGACTTAGAAAATGGTAAGAGATGCTCTTTGACTACAAACATCCCTGCATACAAAAAAATTATTAGTTGCAAGGTCCAAGAGCTTGTAGCCCTTTTGTGTGTCTGAATAGCCCAGGTGCATAGCAGGTTTGGCTCTTGCTGAGAACTAATTGTCATGTAACTTAGTTGTGGCATAGCACAGGCAACTAAAAACCCTTAAGTGCTCAAAAGAAGGCTTCTGATGATATAGGAGTTCATATGGTGATTTGCCTTGCAGAATGATAGAAGGCATCTTGTTTATAATGTAAACAGCAGTAGTAATACATTCTCCCCAGTACTTAGTGTTGCACCCCATTTTTCTCGCGAAATCGGGTTTCGACATTTTGGGACAAACTCCTTTTCGGAATGGGTTTAAGGAATTGGAAGAGTCTCCACCTAACAGATTAAGGTGTGTTAGGGAACCTAGAGCAATTAACTCATTTAACCAGTTTACATCAAGAGAGATCGGGTAAGGGCTCAAATTACCTTGAGGGGAAGGTGTTAGGCACCCCTCGAGGTCCACAATAGTGGGTCCCGGCTGAACTTAAATTAAGCGAATTAGTCTAAAATGGGGAGAATCTGTTTGGACAAATATGATATTCAACATATTTTAAACAAGAGTATAGGGGGTCCTAAGTTTTTTAGCCTATAGGATCATTCCATACAATACTTTGTAACTCCCTCAAGTCGGGGTGTTACTCATAGTATTAACGCATGGACTATCATCTCCTTACTACCCAATTACTATCTTTAAGTTGTTACTTAAACGTTCTAGCAGTTTCCAGCTTGTTCCTTATGCGTGCACTACCCGTCCCTTACCTATGGCCCTGGAGGTATTAGGACCTCTATTTGGGGGTAGTTCTATACCAACCTATATTACTAAAATGTAAAATCTAGGCGACAAACAATAACAAATAGGACTTTCAAATAAGGAACAAGTATGGGCTCACATTGACCTCCACACATAGACAACAAAAAGCACGCAATTGAATCAGCAAAATTTATTAACTTTAGAATACTATAGGCAAGATATCTATGTGGCAAAACAGAATGTAGAGACAGTTTTATTAAGGCGAACATTAAGACCTATTTGTTTGCCTACTGATTTTATTCATCATGAACTTGGGCACTTAAGCAAGTAATATGTCACAATTGTAACCCCAAAATCATTATTAATTCCTACAGATATATTGCCTAAATGATTAGCAGTAGCGAATGGAATTAGAATTGACCAACAGGATCTTATAGGCATAATTTCTGCGAGCTTATTAATTACAGGCCTATAGACAAGATTTCTAGGTGTAGCACATATTTTAATCGATATAGATAGGTTTTACTCCTTTTCAATCCTATATACATGCTTTCTAATTGCTGAATTGATTTAAACCTTATAGGCATGATTTCTAAATGCTGAATTGATTTGAACCCTATAGGCATGATTTCTAAATGCTGATTTTAGTCCTATAAGCATGATATCTATTGCAGGATTGATCTAAACCCTATAGGCAGGATTTCTAAGTTTGAAACTGATTTTAGTCCTATAGGCATGATATTTATTAACCGTATAAAGGTAGAATTTAAACAGATTGCCAGGAAAGATAATTATCTCACACAACAAAGTCGTATAGGCATGATTGCTAATGTACATTTGTTGAAAACATGTATAGATCCTATGAACAGGATTTCTAATGTACAGAATTAAACGGAAGTCCTATAAGTAGGATCTCTAGTATGCAAATGTAAAAACACAGAATCAAAATGACCATGAAAGTCTTATAGGCAGGATTTCTAAACACAGCATAGTATTCACATAGTTTGATCAGCGTAATTAAATCCTATAGGTTGAATTTCTACCCCGTTTTAACAAAAAGATATAAGTAAAACCTCCAGCTTCACTAAATATCCCCCAAATTTGTTATTACAGAGTTACTACAACCCAGAATGTCAAATGAATTACATAATGGGAAAAGTTACACTATAGGGAGCCTTCATTTGCCCAAATAAACCCGGGAACCAGGCCTTCCACCATAACAACAACATATCATAGGGATTCATAGTACATTGGAACCAGGTTTTCAGTGTGTCAAAGTTCCCAAGGGCCCCAGGGGACCCAGATAATGCTCACACTACATAACCAAATGCTCAGAAATAATTCAAAGGAGATTAGGAACCAAACCCCAGTGTGTCAGATTTCACAAGGGTCTCACATGAAACCCCGAGAAGTGCTCACACTGAGGAGGTTAAGGATAGAAACATAAGGACCTAAGAATAGGAGTTTGAGGTAGCAGTATACAAAAAGAGACAATGGTAAAGGACATATTTTAAAACAAGTTTGAGTTTAGAAAAGCCATCATCACAGAGTTTAAAACACAGAATATGTAGGCAGAATTGCACTAAGAAGACAAATTGGCAAGATTTGCAAAGTTGTTCATGCTCAAGTGCACAGTTTTAATAAGTTAAAATCTGAAAGGCCTAATTAAGCTAAGTATACATGCTGACATTTAGGATAGCTTTGTCTAATCACAGGAAAATATTCAGACATGGTATTAAGGAAAACGTCAAGTAATCATGTGGAATCCAAGGAATGCAAGACACACCGGCAGACAAGTTATCCAAGGACATGAATGACAGAATGGGGACTTAATACATCCAAGACATAATAACACAAGTTTGTAAAGATTCAGGACTGATTAGTTGATGAACATACTAGTATTGACCTAAAGATGCTAAGTTTAGGAAAAGTTCAGAACTAGCAAAACAGCATTTATAAAACAAGTTAAAAGACATTAATCTAATCCCTAAGATGATTCATGTTATTCAATATAAAGAGTCTCAGAATTAATAATGTCAATTATAGAACTAAAGGAAATCACATAAACATGAAACTGGGAGATTCATGCTCATAATGGACTTTAAACATGCTGGCTCACAAACAGTACATAGAAGTAAAATGACAAAGGGATAGTCACTCACCAGTTAGGCAAGAAAACAAGAAATATACCACAGTAGTCGAGAGCCCAGAATTATTTGGCCTTGGCTTTCAGCCGGCCAAGACCAAAAATAAATGAGAGAGGCCAAAGAGAATACAGAACCAAGCACTAAGTTCCTTAGTGAGAATATATGATTCGAGTCTGTCTAAAAGGGGAAAGAGGAGGGAAGTATTATAGTATAAATAGGAAACATGGTAAGTATTAAACACAGAATAAATTAGAGTCTAATTTTTATGGAAAATAATACATAAACAAGGGATTTCAATAAACTAACAGAGAATCCGAGAATGTAATTATGTAAGTAACACTTAAAATAAGGGGATACAACAGAGAATAACGAAAATATCATACAAAGATCGATTAAAATCAGATTTAGGGTGCAATAAAGTAAAAAATAAAGGAACATGGTAGATTAAATAGAAATAAGAAAATATCAGTCAAATACGAGAAAGGAAATAGTATCAATCAGAAATCAGTAAAGAATAAGGAAAGATTTCAAACCCTAGTTGAGACTGATGTCTTGAATCGGGCCAAAAATACAAGGACCGCTCAATATAGCATGTATAGAGACGGAAAATCGTCCTGATCATAAAATCAGGGTGAATCTACCCGCTATTGAGGTAGTTCTTGCCAAAAATATGGCAAGAACCAAGTGATGTCAACAACATGTGAATAAGGGAAGAATATTACAAAATAGGTAAGCAAATCATGGATTGATTCCATGTTTGAGCCGGAATCGGAGAGGATTGGAGTGATGGCGCTAGGGTTTGACTGAGAGAGAAGGGGAGTATGAGAGTTTAAGGGCGGTGGTTGAAGAGGTAAATGAGTTAGGGTTGGGGTTTGGTATAGTTAAGAAGGGGGAATTACATATGGACCGTTGGTCTTTAGAGATCAACACGATTACAAAGGTCTTGGGTCGGGTGTTTTTTAATGGGTATGGGGATTGGGGTAATAGGTATTGGGCTAGGGGTGTTGGGCTAGTAAGGGTGTTTGGTTAAATTCGAAAAATGGGGATTTTAGGGGCTAAATTTTAAATACCCAATTTAACAAATAAATAATTTATAAAAAATAATTAATAAATAAAAAAATATCACTCGTGCATAAAAAATAATTTAAAATAATTACTTGATATTATAAAAATATAAAAAGTCATTTTCTGTATAAATAATGTAATTATGCATGCATATGGGCTATTATTGCAAAATATGTAATTTTAGCCTAAAAATGCAGATGTAATTATAATAAATGCACCAAAATATTTAAAGCTTAGTTTGGATATAAATGATGAAATTAGATGATAAAATCATCATAAAAACTATTTTTGATGCAATTAATGATTATTTATATAATAAAATATGGGAATAAATTGATTTAAAAATTATAGAAAATTATGGGAAAATGTTGGTTGGTACTCATGCACTATTTTGAAATCACGAAATATATATGGAAAAAATTGGGTATCAACAGCTGCCCCTCTTTACCCGGGAAGGATGAAAGAGTTGTCGGGTAAAGACATGATGACCAATTTTGACCGAATAGGGCGATTTGAAAGATATAGGATGCACTCCGGCTTCCGAGCTGCCTACATATCCCTAGTTTTACAGGAATCAGGCTGTGTGTATTTCTGGATCCAACGGTGGAGTAAGCCAATAGAGTTGTTGCAAGAACGGACAAGGTGTTCCGAATAGGATCAATTGGGATTTGAAAAATGGTTACGGATAAATGAGATTGGGTACGGTTGATGATCGGTTACGCTTGAAACAATTTGAGGGATATGAGTGTTGAAGGGAAACTGGAGCGAAGATTTCTCCTGTTAGGAGAACGGTTGCTCGTGAGACTGCCTTCAAACTCAAAATACAATATATGTGTATAGAATTTGTAAATTTAGACATGATGTAAATCCCCTTTGGACCATGGATATTTTCTTTGGACGGGGGGATGACGTCCTTAGACCATGATGTCCCGGGCCATGAATTGTACGGTAAGGGATTCGCAGGCCATGAAATGATGTTCTCGGGCCATGAAGATGGTGTCTCCGAAACATGACGCCTTTGAATAATGATGTGAAAATTTGAGGGATCCTCAGGCCATGGCATGACGTCTTCTGGCTATGAGGATGGTGCCTTCAGACTATCACGCCTTCAGATAAGGTTGGCCATATTTCAGCCCATGAGGTGCAGAGACATGATGCTAGAGGAAATAACAAGACAAAGCTTAGTCTTGTATGGAGTTTGGGGGAAGAGTTTAGCCCCGAGAGAAAAGAGTAATGCAAAGTGTCGAATAGAGCAACACTTATGCGGAGGGAGACAGTGCTTAGTCTCATGTAAAGAGAAGGCAATGCTTAGCCTTATGCAAATGGGAGGCAGGGCTTAGCCTCATGCAGAAATTGAGATAGAGCTTAGTCTCATACAAAGAGAAGGCAATGCTTAGCATTATGCAATTGAAGAGGCAGGTCTTAGCCTCATGCAGGAATTGAGAAAGAGCTTAGTCTCATGCAAAGAGAAGGCAATGCTTAGCCTTATGCAATTGAGGAGGCAGGGCGTAGCCTCATGCTGGAATTGAGACAGGGCTTAGTCTCGTGCAAAAGAGAAGGCAATGCTTAGCCTTATGTAATTGAGGAGGCAGGGCTTAGCCTCATGCAGGAATTGAGACATAGCTTAGTCTCATGAAAAGAGAAGGCAATGCTTAGCCTTATGCAATTGAGGAGGCAGGGCTTAGCCTCATGCAGGAATTGAGAGAGAGCTTAGTCTCATGCAAAGAAAGGCAATTCTTAGCCCTATGCAATTGAGGAGGCAGGGCTTAGCATCATGCAGGAATTGAGACACAGCTTACTCTCATGCAAAGAGAAGGCAATGCCTAGCCTTATGCAAAGGGAGGCAGGGCTTAGCCTCATGCGAATGTAAGAGTAAGAGTGAAGTATTCTTAGCTGAAAATGTGTTTTGTGTATAGAAAAATTGTTGTTATGATGATGACATATTCCTGCATCCAAAGAAAAATTTGTGAGTTTTGCGGGGGAGGTTGGTTCGTGCCTTTTGCTTGTTTGATCTGCTCCGTTCTGTCCGAGGATCCTGCTCAAGTTGTCAGGGGTAGCATTTGGCTAAAATTAAAGTTTTCTTTTCAAAATCATGTGTATGGTTTTCAAAGACATAGTGATATGCAGTTTAGAAATTAGTTGGATGAACCAGTAACTGTGACATATTAGAGACATTGCGACTTCCTTCTGCCGTAGAATTTTGAGGGTCCTTCTCAAAATTCTTCCCCAGTTAAATAGATGAACTTTTTGACCGTTCTGTATGCTGCGGTTGGCTAAACTTACTTCGGAATTTTGAGGGTCCTCCTCAAAATTCTGCCCCAGTTTCTAATTGTGGAAAAAATGGAAATTTTATTTAATTGTGACCGAACCCACAGGGCTGCCTACATATCCCCTCTTAAATGGGAATCATGTCGAGTGTAGTTCAATTTACATCATATGAAGAAGCATAAAGTGGTTTACACATAGTATCTTTTGACTGCATCTGAATTGATAGGCTTTGGCCAGATTTCTCCATCCATTTCTACGAGTATGAGTGCTCCTCCTGTTAATACTCTGTGAACCATGTAAGGACCTTGTCAGTTGGGAGAGAATTTCCCTTTGGCCTCATCTTGATGTGGAAAGATCCATTTCAGTACTAGCTGCCCCGGTGTGAACTGTCTTGGTTTGACCCTTTTGTTGAAAACCCTAAACATTCTATTCTGATAGAGCTGGTTGTGACACACTGCATTCATCCTCTTTCTGTCTATGAGAGCTAATTTCTCAGTGTGGTTCCTTATCCATTCTGAGTTCGGCTTCTTGTATGATTCTTTAAAAAGTAATTTCTACCTCGACGGGAATAACAACTTCGGTACCATAAACCAGCAGATAAGGAGTTGCCCCTATTGATGTGCAGACTGTGGTACGGTATCCTAGTAAGGAGAATTGTAATTTATCGTGCCATTGCTTGTGATTATCCACCATTTTACTTAGTATCTTCTTGATGTTTTTTTTTGGTGGCCTCCACGACTCCATTCATTTGAGGCCTGTATGCTATGGAATTCTTGTGCTTGATTTTGAAAGTTTCAAACATGGATTTCATCAGATCGCTATTGAGATTGGCGGCATTATCAGTGATGATGGACTCTGGAACCCCAAATCGACATACAATCCAATCTCTGACAAAATCCGCGATGACTTTCTTGTTTACCGCTTTGTAAGATGCAGTTTCAACCCATTTAGTGAAGTAGTCGATGGCCACTAAAATGAATCGATGCCCGTTTGAAGCGGTGGGCTCAATTGGGCCGATGACATCCATTCCCCAGGCAGCAAAAGGCCAAGGTAAGCTTGTTGCATTAAGCTCGTTTAGCTGCACACGTATCATGTCTGCATGTATCTGGCATTGGTAGCATTTCTGAATGTACCGTATGCAGTCTATTTCCATGGTCATCCAAAAGTATCCGGCCCTGAGTATTTTCTTGGCCAAGACAAAACCATCCATATGTGGGCCGCAGGTTCCGACATGTATCTCCTCGAGCAATTTGGAAGCCTCTTTTGCGTCAACACACCTTAACAGTCCCAGATTGGGAGTTCTCCTGTACAGGGTTCCTCCGCTTTTGAAGAAATGATTGGACAATCTCCGAAGGGTGCGTTTGTGAGTATGGTTTGCATGCACCGGGTATTCTCCTATTGTCAAATATTCTTTGATATCGTGGAACCAGGGGTTTTCATATGTTTCTTTTTCAAAATGAGCACACTATGCCGGCTGATTATGAATCCTCACCGGAATGGGATCCATGAAATTCTTGTCTGGGTATTGTATCATTGATGACAAGGTAGCCAATGCGTCTGCGAATTCATTCTGAATTTTGGGGACATGCCGTAATTCTATCTTTGTGAACCTCTTCTTAATTTCTTGTACATGATGTAGATATGGCAGTATTTTGGAATTCTTGGTAGCCCATTCTTCTTGTACTTGATGTACCAGCAGGTCTGAATCGTCGATTACTAGCAGTTCCTGAATATTCATATCAACAGCCAGGTTGATCCCTAATATGCAGACTTCATATTCCACCATGTTGTTAGTGCATGGGAATCTGAGTTTTACAGACACCGGATAATGCTGGCCAGTTTCTGATACCAAGACGGCTCTGATACCACTCCTTTAAAATCTGCAGCTCCGTCAAAAAACATTCTCCAACTCTCGTAGGCTTCAGCAATATCATCTCCTACGAATGATACCTCCTCATTAGGGAAATATGTTTTAGGGGTTCATATTCTCCTCCTATAAGATTTTCAGCAAGATGATCTGCTAATGTTTGTCCCTTGACTGCTTTCTGAGTTACATAGATAATGTTGAACTCACTCAGCAAGATTTTCCACTTGACCAGCTTCCCAGTAGGCATTGGTTTCTGAAAGATGTACTTCAGGGAATCCATACTTGATATTAGATATGTAGTATAGGCGCAAATGTAGTGCCTTAGCTTTTGATCTATCCAGGTTAGAGCGCAACAAATGCGTTCCAGCAGAGAGTATCGTGCTTCATAAGGAGTGAACTTCTTGGTTAAGTAGTATATGGCCTGTTCCTTTCTTCCCATCTCGTCATGTTGTCCCAGAACACAACCGAAGGCTCCATCTAACACTGCAAGGTAGAGCAGTAGTGGTCTACCAGGCTCTGGCGGGACTAAGACTGGTGGTGTGGACAAGTATTCCTTGATTCTGTCAAAAGCCTTTTGACAATCCTCGGTCCAACTGGTTGCGGCATCCTTTTTCAGCATTTTGAAAATCGGCTCACATATTACTGTGGACTATGCTATGAAACGGCTGATGTAGTTGAGGCGTCCCAAGAAACTCATCACATCCTTCTTGCTTTTTGGTGGTGGTAATTCCTGGATGGATTTAACCTGTGACGGGTCCAACTCTATTCCTCGGCGACTGACGATGAATCCCAATAATTTTCCGGTAGGAACCCCAAATCCACACTTTGCGGGATTTAACTTTACATTGTACTTCCACAGTCGGTCAAAGAATTTCCTCAAAACTGCTATGTGATTTGTAGCCCTCTTGGATTTGATGATAACGACATCAACGTATACCTCTATTTCTTTATGTATCATATCATGGAAGATCGTTGGCATAGCCCTCATGTAGGTGGCCCCAGCATTTTTCAAACTGAACGGCATCATTTTGTAACAATACACTCACCATGGTGTAATGAAGGCTATTTTCTCTGCGTCTTCTTCGTCCATCCAAATCTGATAGTAACCCGTAAAGCAATCTTCAAAGGACTGGAGTTCATGCTTGGCGCAATTGTCGATCAGAATGTGTATATTTGGTAGTGGAAAATCATCCTTGGGATTTGCTCTGTTTAGATCCCGATAATCAACACAGACTCTGACTTTCCCATCTTTCTTTGGAACCGGTACAATATTAGCCAACCAGGTTGGGTATTCAACTACTCTGAGGACCTTGGCTTTGATCTTCTTGGTGACTTCATCCTTGATTTTTAGGCTCATGTCTGTCTTGAATTTCCTGAGTTTCTGCTTCACTGGCGGACACATTGGATTTGTAGGTAACTTGTGAGACACTATGGATGTGCTCAACCCTGTCATATCGTCGTATGACCATGCAAAGATATCCTCATATTCTTTCAGGAACCGAGTGTATTCTTCTTTTTCTGATGGTGATAAATGGATGCTTATGCAGGTTTCATTGACAGTTTCGGGATCTCCCAAGTTAACTATCTCGGTCTCGTCCAGGTTGGACTTGGGCTTGTTCTCAAAGTTCTCCACTTCTCTGACAATTTCCTCAGGTATTACATCCTCTTCTTCTATTTCTTCCGAGTCACTATCCTTTTGTTGTATTGTCTCATTACATATCACAGTCGTTAGTTCATCAAGATAAGAAATAGTAATTTTGTAGGGATAAAGATATGAAAGAAAAATAGTAATAATAAAACATCAAGCCATTTAAAATGTTAAACAAAATGATTTCAATAAATCAAATAATGGTTTTCGAAATGGAACATTGAAAATATTATTTAAAACAAAATGCCAAAGAGTAAATCATTTTCAAAAGTAAATAATACTATTAGCTTGCTAGCCCGGGACTCATCGGGCCCTTGATGGTTTAGCGATCGAGTTCTTGAGAGGTGCTCCCTTCTCCATTGTCTGGATAGTGAGGCCTTCTTCCTCCTCCTCCTCAACTATTACACAACAAACCATATTATCATCTTCTAAGAACAAATTCCTCAATGCTGCCAAGGCTTCTTCTTCCTCTGATCCCCATATTGTATCGGCCTGATGGAAGGTCTGATTCAGGTGCATCACGGGTTGCTCAAGAGGATAGTATGGACCATGCCATGGTGGCGACAAATTTCGATATTCCTGCCAGGTGTACTGACATCCGAGCCCGAATGTTGTGCCATGGCGCTTCAGTTGTACTGATTTGGAGATACCTTGAAGCTTTTTACCAAGCCCCTTACCGGGTTCATACCCTGCCCATGGCAATATGCTCTCTATTTTGCTACTCCACCATTTATCTTTCTCAATTGCGTTAACCCGTTCGATGTGATGGTAGGTTTCTCCACCTAACGTCCTTCTGTTTTCTACCACCGGAACAATCTGACTGGTGTAAATGGGGTTGCTCCCATCTCCATGGATGATCACTTCCTGATGGTTCCATTCAAATTTTACTGCTTGGTGCGAAATAGATGCGACAGCTTCAGCGGCATGTATCCAAGGTCGTCCCAGCAGCAGATTGTAGGAGGCGGATATGTCTAGCATCTGGAATTCAACATTGAACCAGGTAAGACCCATTTGCAAGCATAGATTGGTTTCTCCAATCGTGACTCTTTGTGACCCATCGAATGCTTTCACATTCGTAAATCCTGCTCGTATTGCCCAGCCTTTTTAGAGTTGTCAGCGGACAGATGTTGAGGCTGGACCCTCCGTCTATCAGAACTCTGGCTAAACTTGTCTTCACATTGCACTGTGATGTGCAGTGCCCTGTTTTGTCTTAATCCTTCAGGTGGAAATTCGTTTTCATGGAAGGTGATCTTATGGCTTTCCAACACTTGTCCCACCATATTGGCCATTTCTCCACTAGTAATGTTGTTGGGCACATATGCTTCATTCAGTACCTTCATCAGAGCATTCATGTGTGCTTCGAAATTTTGCAACAATGATAAGATGGATATCTAGGGGGAGTCTTATTCAGATGATCAACAACAGAATACTCCCTTGCTTTTACTTTCCTCCAGAGGTCGTCCGGACCAATTTTAACGGCGGGTTGTTTGTTAGAAGCTTGCTTACTGGTCTCTCCCAAATACTCAGGTGTGTAAATTCTGCCCATTCTAGTCATCCTTTGTGTAGCACCGGACTCTTCCATCTTTGCTTTCCTCTTTCTCCTAGCCTCGGCAACATAATTCCAAGGTACAACATTGGAACTGAAGGGCGGTGTGGATGTCACTGTCACAGTGAAAGATGTGGATACTTCCACCTCAAATGGAGCAGGTGTAGCTGCAGGTGGTGTCACTTCTACTTCAAAGGTAGCCGATGCGGCTACCTCAACTTTGATTGGCAGTTGTACCTGTACCACAATGGGATTGGGCATGACTGCCATCTTCTTAGGGTCATCACCTTCTCGAGTAAGTCAGATTGATCCCGCGGGATCCCATTCTTCATCGGTTTCTGTTACTTTGACACCTTCACCCATATGATCTGGGAGGGGGTTGTTGCGTACATTGGGTGTGGTTTCTTTCGCCTGTATGACCTTGGTATCAATCAGTGTTTGGATCTTATCTTTTAGGGTGTGGTATTCATCAATAGTATGTCCCTTCATACCTGAATGGTATGAACACGTCTTGTTTAGGTTGACCTATTGTGACGAGTTTTCCATAGCCACGGCAAGAATAGGGGTGACATATCTAGCAGCTTTTAATCTTTCATACAATTGGTCAATGGGTTCAGCAATAGGGGTGTATTGTCTAGATGGTTTGCGATCAAAATTAGGCCTGGGTTTTTGGTAATTTGGACGAGCTGGAGGTGAATGATAATAGGGTGGTTGGGTATTATAGGTGAGGTAGGCGGTAGCGGGTTGAGGATATCTAGGAGGTGAAGGTTGGTATGCGGGTAGAGGTGTTTGGTACACAAATGGAGATTTCGGACCTTGGGAAACCATTATTGTTCCCACTTCTTTCTTCTTTGATATGCCACCTGACTGTAGTGCTTTATTCCTGGCCTGCAGTGCCTCGAAACTTGTCACCATTCCACTTTTTACCTTCCTCGATCCTTTCTCCGAGCTTGATGATATCGGAGAACTTGTGATTCTCGATTACCATTAACCTTTCATAATATTGGGGATCCTGAGCCCTGACAAAGAACTTGTTCATCTGCTCTTCATCTAATGTCGGCCTGACCTTCGTATCTTCTGACCTCCATCGAGTAGCATACTCGCGGAAAGTCTCAGTGGGATTCTTCTTGAGATTCTGGATATAGAAGACGCCTAGTACATTTTCTGTGTTAAATCTGAACCTATCCATGAAGTATGACGCCATGATTACCCAACTAGCCCATTTCTTGGGATTTTGACTTATGTACCAAGACAGAGCGTCTCCAGTAAGGCTTCTCATTAACAGCTTCATGCAAATCCTTTCTTCCCCTACAAGCTTGTCACAGTAAGTTCTTAAATGAACTTTTGGGTCACCCATTCCATCGAACATCTCGAACTTAGGAGGTTTGAAACCCTCCGGAAGTTCCACATCTGGCTGAATGCACAAATCCTCATAATTCAAACCTTCGATTCCTTTGCCTCCTTCAACACCCTAAACTCGGCTTGTGAGTTTGTTGAACTCTTCTACCATGTTTTTAATGCACAGGTCTTTTTCGGCGGATTCCAGTGTATATAATATTAGCTGAGCAGAGTGGGGTAAGGTTTCCATGTATATGGGGTTGTTTTGGTAAATGCCAGGAGTTTGGGTGTAGTGGTGATTATTGGTTGAATTTTAGGGATCGGGGATAAGCTGAGGGGTATTCTGAGGAGTGTGATAAGTGGTTTATGGATATTGAGTTGGGAGATGCTGATGTTCAGGAGGTGTAGGTATGGGTAAAGGATTTTGAGGAGGGGTTGTATATTGGTGAGGTGCAGGAGGATTTTGCAGGCGTTGGTTGGGTGTATTTCTGAGGAGGTGCTGGGTTTTAGGTATTTGAATGGTTGATATCTGGGACGTTTAGTGTGAGGGAGAGGTTTGCCAAATTACGGACCTACTCAAGCTCACCTCTTAGTTCAAGTATCTTATGTTCAAGCCGTGAAACCAAGTCATTTGGTGCCTGAGTACTCTGACCATCAGAAATTTCCACATTCTCAGCATGTGTAGGGTTATCTTTTCTGACGCCACTCATATCGTCCATCGTAACTTTTCCTTTTCCTTTTGATGCACTTGGAGGAGGAGGAGGTGGAGGGACTTTGGATCTGGTGTGGTAAGCTGATGATGCTAGTATGTGTGAACCAACCTTAGGGGATGGGAATAATTAAAAATAAAGAAAAACAAAAGGTAACCAAGTTAGTGAGAGTTCCAAAAAAATGTTTGCAGTATTTAAACACATATTGAGAGAATGAAAATCCGCTCCTAACTTGGGAGCCTCGTTGTGCTCGAGGTAGGCCTAGCGACAAGAAGATTTGGAGAACTTAATGCCCATAATTTCCTCATTTAATTAATGCAATAAAGAAGATGAATCTAAAATAACAATAAGGTAAGTCACTAATGGCATTTGGCCTTATTACATTAGAAAAGCAAAAACGAATAAGCCTAATCTACTTAGTCCAGGAGGACCTTCTCCAGTCCTGGTTCTCTTGGCTACATCGATCAGGTTCCCCAGGTTGTGCATGTCTAGCAGCAGGTATGCCCTAGAGAGATGTCCTCCTTCGACACCTTCAGCATTCTGACAGTCTATGACTCTTTTCCTCATCTTCCCGTCCAGCTCTATCAGACCCTACTTCAGATATTCTAGCCTTTCATTTGATCTGGTAGCCATTTCCCTCCACTCATTGATTGATTCCATATCAGTCTTGTGTTGTTCCAGATGCTCAGCCTCGTACTCGCGAGCCCTTTGGCGCAGTATGTTATACTTCACTGTGCTTCGGCAGCTTCATCTATGACTCTGTTTCCTCGACCGACCCTTGGCTCGACTATTCCCACTATGCAGTCTTCCAACCATGACGGGTAAAAGTACACATGCCCTGCGTGATATCGATCCGGCTCGATGGTGTCTCTTTCCACAATAATCTTCAAGTTCCACATATGTTGAGCTTCACATTTATATGGGATGTCATCATCTTGGAAATCCGCCCTGTAGTGACTTATTTAGGAGACTCGTTGTATAATCTGTTTTCTACCAGCTTGTCTCATGACCCTGATAGGAACATAGGGGTGTATACCCCTTAACTGGATCAACACCAAGTGTGGAGCGTCCCCGTATCGGATGATGAACTAATTGGTGGGGAACCACTCGAACATCCAGTGAACCTGGTCCTCAGTTAAGTTGTCAAAAAAATTGCACCCATTCTATAGCATTCTCCGGGTGAGCAAACCTATCTGGAATAAAGGTCATTCTCTTGGGGTGGTGAAAGGCTATGTGATCGTTCCATGGTCTTTGTGGAAACTCTTGGCGGTATTGACCTCTCTGGAAATGTTCTAGCAACCAAATCTGTAGTAGCATATTACAACCCTCGAAGTGTTTGAACCCCTTCTGGCAGCGATCTAAGGCTCGATATATGTCCGCTATAATCATAGGGACAATAGTATAGATTTGTCCCTTGATTCCCCCTATTAAGGCTTTGGTTACCATGGTTAGTCTGGTGTGAATTCTGTCCTTTTTTCTTGGAAACACTATCATATCCAAGAAGCAGACGATAAACACGAAAACCCTATGATGAATCCAACCCAAGGAAGTGATGGAGAATTCGTCATAAAAGATACGGTAAGATTTGTTCTGACCGTATCGTTCATAAAGGAAGTCGAAGGGTGTATAGGACTTCTTCAGACACACCAGGTCGTCATTCTTTTTCAAACCCATCATTTTCAGAAACCCTCGGGGAGTGCAATTTTCTGGCACCAATAGACTGGGACTGTCCTAAGGTAGTCCAGCGAATCCCCATATTTCCTCCAAAAGAGGGGTCATTTCTATGTTTCCAAAATGGAATACGGCCTTTTCTCCGTCCCAGAACATAGTAGCAGCTTCGATCAGCATGTGATTTGGTTGGATGTCTAATAAGGAAGGTAGGTTTCCAAGTACTCTTTTCACATGGTTTTTATCACTTGACGGAAGGTCTTCCCACCAATCTAGAAACAACGGGGGTATGTTACGGACCACGCCAAACCTGGGGACTTCGTGCCTTATTTTCTGCAAAACAAATAAGGTTATACCCTTTCCCCTTCCAGATTCGACTATTTATACATTAACGATTAGCATATTGCTCATTTCTCCAAATTAATGCACAGATCGTGGTTGCGTCTGTTGGGATTATGGAAATCCCGGTGGACTTCGGACAAGGCTTTTCATAAAAGGTTATTATGTGGACAACCTATTAACCCAAGCTAGGTTTGACTATGATGCATGTACAGTTATAATCAGAGTAAGGTTTCTATAGAGGTCTAGACTGGTACCTTCAAACGGACAACTTGAGGGGGAAATGCACAGAACCGTCGGCTGCACCGTTGATCGATTAGTTTTACCGCAAATAAGCCTTTCCAAATTTAAATAGGGTGATATAGGAAGAGCTCAAACACTCATCAAGCGTTGATATGGTATTGATTACGCACGAGTGGAATATGATGTTGAGCATGATTTATGCAACAGAAAATAGCATGTTGTCACATATTTGCACGATGAAAAAAAATGATAAATACAGTATTTAATAATTGTAAAGGCATTTAAGAAAGAAAACAAAGAGACAAGTCAGTTTCCATAGTAAAGATTAATAAAATGGGAAAGAGAAAACGTAAATGACTGAAAATAGGCAAATAAACTCACATAAAGTGGGAAGGGGAAGGGATATGTAAGTATTGACGGAATAATAAAGGCATGCTTAAACACTAATTCACAAAAATCAGGTTCGCTATGGTAAGAGCCTAAAAAAATCCCAAGCAGAGTCGCAATGCTGTCGTGCCCCCTTTTTCTCGCGAAATCGGGTTTCGACCTTTTGGGACAAACTCCTTTTTGGGATGGGTTTAAGGAATTGGAAGAGTCGCCACCTAACAAATTAATGTGTGTTAGGGAACCTAGAGCAATTAACTCATTTAAGCAGTTTACATCACCAGAGATCGGGCAAGGGCTCAAATTACCTTGAGGGGAAGGTGTTAGGCACCCCTCGAGGTCCACAACGGTGGGTCCTGGCCAAATTTAAATTAAGAGAATTAGTCTAAAAAGGGGAGAAAGTGATTTGGACAAATACGATATTCAATCTATTTTAAACAAGAGTATAGGGGGTCCTAAGTTTTTTAGCCTAGAGATCATTCTATACAATACTTTGTAACTCCCTCGAGTCGGGATGTTACCCATAGTATTAATGCATGGGCTATCATCTCCTTACTGCCCAATTACTATATTTAAGTTGTTACTTAAGCGTTCTAGCAGTTTCTAGCTCGTTCCTTATGCATGAACTACCTGTCCCTTACCTATGGCCCTAGAGGTATTAGGACCTCTATTTGGGGGTAATTCTAGACCAACCTATATTACTAAAATGTAAAATCTAGGCGACAAACAATAACAAATAGGACTTTCAGATAAGGAACAAGTATGGGCTCACATTGACCTCCACACATAGACAACAAAAAGCACGCAATTGAATCAGCAAACTTTATTAACTTTAGAATCCTATAGGCAAGGTATCTATGTGGGAAAACAGAATGCAGAGACAGTTTTATTAAGGCGAGCATTAAGACATATTTGTTTGCCTACTGATTTTATTCATCATGAACCTGGGCACTTCATGCAGTAATACGTCACAATTGTAACCCCAGGACCATTATTAAGTCCTACAGAAATATTGCCTAAATGATTGGCAGTGCGAATGGAATCAGAATTAACCAACAGGATCCTATAGGCATGGTTTCTACGAGCTTATTAATTACAGCCCTATAGATAGGATTTCTAGGTGTAGCACGGATTTTAATCTATAGAGATAGGTTTTACCCCTTTTCAATCCTATAGACATGCTTTCTAATTACTGAATTGATTTAAACCTTATAGGCATGATTTCTAAATGTTGAATTGATTTGAACCCTATAGGCATGATTTCTAAATGTTGATTTAGTCCTATAGGCATGATATCTATTGCACGATTGATTTAAACCCTATAGGCATGATTTCTAAGTTTGAAACCGATTTTAGTCCTATAGGCATGATATCTACTAACCGTATAAAGGCAGATTTTAAACAGACTGCCAGGAAAGATAATTATCTCACACAACAAAGTTCTATAGGCATGATTTCTAATGCACATTTTTTGAAAACATGTATAGATCCTATGAACAGGATTTCTAATGTACAGAATTAAACGAAAGTCCTATAAGCAAGATCTCTAGTATGCAAATGTAAAAGCACAGAATCAAAATGATCATGAAAGTCCTATAGGAAGGATTTCTAAACATAGTATAGTATTCACATAGTTTGATCAGCGTAATTAAATCCTATAGGCTGGATTTCTACCCAGTTTTAACAAAAAGATATAAGTAAAACCCCCACAACTTCACTAAATATCCCCCAAATCTATTATTAAAGAGTTATTACAACCCAGAATATCAAATGAATTACATAATGGTAACCGTTACACTATATGGAGCCTTCATAGGCCCAAATAAACCCGGGAACTAGGCCTTCCACCATAACAACAGCACATCATAGGGACTCATAGTACATTGGAACCAGGTTTTCAGTGTGTCAAAGTTCCCAAGGGCCTCAGGGGACCTAGGGCAATGCTCACACTAGAGAACCAAATGCACAGAAATAATTCAAAGGAGATTAGGAACCAAACCCCAGTGAGTCAGAGTTCATAAGGGTATCACATGGACCCCGAGCAGTGCTCACACTGCGGAGGTTAAGGATAGAACCTAAGGCCCTAAGAATAGGAGTTTGAGGTAGAAGTATACAAGAAGAGACAATGGAAAAGGACGGATTTTAAAACAGGTTTGAGTTTAGAAAAGCCATCATCATAGAGTTTAAAACATAGAATATGTAGGCAGAATTGTACTAAGAAGACAAATTGGCAAGATTTGCAAAGTTGTTCATGCTCAAGTGCACAGTTTTAATACGTTAAAATCTAAAAGGCCTAATTAAGCTAAGTATACATGCTAACATTTAAAAAAACTTTGTCTAATCACAGGAAAACATTGAGACATGGTATTAAGGCAAAAGTCAAGTAATCATGTGAAATACAAGGAATGCAAGACACACCAGCAGACAAGTTATCAAAGGACATGAATGTCAGAAAAGGGACTTAATACAACCAAGACATAATAATACAAGTTGTGAAGATTCGGGACTGATTAGTCGATGAACATACTAGTATTGACCTAAAGATGCTAAGTTTAGGACAAGTTCAAAACTAGCAAAACATCATATATGAAACAAGTTAAAAGACATTAAGTTAATCCCTAAGAGGATTCATGTTATTCAATATAAATAGTCTTAGAACTAATAATGTCAATTATAGAACTAAAGGAAATCACATAAACATGAAACTGGCAGAGTCATGCTCATAATGGACTTTAAATATGTCGGCCCACAAAATATTCATATAAGTAAAATGACAAAGGGATAGTCACTCACTAGTTAGGCAAGAAAATAATAAATACACCACAGTAGTCGAGAGCCCAGAATTATTTTGCCTTGGATTTCAGTCGGCCAAGACCAGAAATAAATGAGAGAGGGCAAAGAGAATACAGAACCAAACCCTAAGTTCCTTAGTGAGAATATATGATTCGAGTCTGTCTAAAAGGGGAAAGGGGAGGGGTTTATATAGTATTATAGTATAAATAGGAAACATGGTAAGTATTAAACACAAAATCAATTAGAGCCTAATTTTTAGGGCAAATAATACATAAACAAGGGAGTTCAGTTGTAACGACCCGACCGGCCGTTTTGCGTTGTTGGACCCCGTTCCCCTAAATTAAACTTCCCATACCAGCTTATTATGATTTATGACTTGCGGGGACTGGTGGTTCGGGATTCGAAAGTGATTAGAGTGCTATAGGAACACTTGGTTCCTTAAGGTTGGCCTTTAAGGCCAAGTTTGACTTCGGTCAATATTTTGGGTAAACGACCTCGGAACCGAGTTTCGACATATCCGGTAGCTTTGTATGATGATTTTGGACCTGGGCGTATGTTCGGAATGGGTTTCTGATGACCTGGGAGTGTTTCGGCGCCCAATGTTGAAATAAGAGTTCCTTAGGTTCCTATTGTGGTTTAGGATGTGTTTTTGAGTTATCGAGGTCCCGAAGGAATTTTGAGATCAGGAATAGTTCAGTTATGTCATTTATGACTTGACTGCAAAATTTGGTGTCGTTCCGAGTAGTATAGGTCGGTTCGGCGCGTTGGTAGCGAAGTTGAGAAAAACTTAAAGTTCCTAAGTTTGGTTCTAGGGGTTTTGAGGTGTGATTTTGAGTTTTAGAGTTGTATTGGGTGTTCCGAAGGCTCGAACAAGTCCATATTATGATTTGGGACTTGTTGGTATATTTGGATAGGCGCTCGGGCGGGCCCAGGTGTCTCCCGAACACCACACGAGGCCAAAAACCAGCTGAAATAGCTGGTGGTGCACCTGTTCTGGTGTGACCGCAGGTGCGGTTACCCAGTCACAGGTGCGAGACCGCTCTTGCGGTCCCAGCCTCACAGGTGCGACCCCCAGTGGGAAGCCCATTCCTCGCAGGTGCAGACAAAGTTCCACAGGAGCGGAGCCGCAGATGCGGTCTCCCCTCCGTAGGTGCGAGCCCAGGATTCCTCGTCCATTTCCGCAAGTGCGAGCCTTTGCTCGCAGGTGCGAGACCGCAGGTGCGGTCTTTGAGCCGTAGGTGCGGAACCACTGCCAGGCAGTGTGTTTTTTAAATACGGGATTCTTCATTGTTTTCTTCACTCTTTCCTCCATTAAACACTTTGAGAGCTTGGAAAAACGGCTCCACGACTCAACCCCTAAAAGGTAAGTAAATTTCATCTCAAGACTTGTTAATGCATGAATTCCTAGTTGAATTTAATTTCCTAATTAGTGAAAAATCAAAAATTGGGTAGTAACCTAGAGCCTTCGAGAATTTAGAAAATTTCCCGCGAATTAGCTATGAAATCAAGTGAAAATCATGTATTAATGACCCTTAGACTATGGGTGAGTGTTTCCTTCGAGAAATTTTAGAATCCGAGCATGCAGGCCCGGGGTATGATATTAGGATTTCTTCAAGAATGATGAATTTACTAAATGAGTAGGAGAATTTTCATACTTTGAGCATAAATTAATGTATTTGTATAACATTTGGCTATTTTCGAGTTCTCGGGTGTCAAGTTCGGAGTTTCAGACGCATTCTTGACCCGGGGAGTAAGTTCGACACGAGGTGAGTCTCCTTTCTAACCTTGTAAGAGGTAATTGTCCCCATAGGTTATTATAAATGGTGGTTTGTCCTTATTTGCGGGGGTTGCGCACGCACGAAGTGACGAGAGTCCGTGCGTAGCTACTATTATGCCTTATCAGGTAGTTTAGGACTCACAAGCATGCTTTATGTGTTGTATCTGTGATCTTGTATATGGATTAAGTAGTCTAATATCTTCAAATCTCACATGTGAAGGCCTAAGGGGTTATGCTTGAAGTTGACATTTCTGAAATTCTCACACTATTAGTATGTTCTCTGCTAAATTATCTGGAATCTCCTGCTAATCATGAATTTATATGGGAACCCGAGTCGCATGGATGATTCGCGAGCGGGGTATCCCTAGTATTATATTAACCCGAGTCGCAGGTATGATTCGCGAGCAGGGGTGGTCTTAATATTATATTAACCGTGTCGCATGTTCGATTCGCGAGCGGGGCAGATAGATGCATCTATGGTTCGGGCCATTCGACCCTCGGCAGTGCACATTTACTTTTCTCGTCGTAAAGGCCTTATGTTCGTAGCATGTTATATGTTGTAGAAGCCTTATAATTGTAACTATTGATTTCATGAAAGAAAGAAGGTTAAATAGCTTGTATGACATGGAAAGTGATGGTGTGAGGGTATTAGAGATTGTTGTTGGCTTCACGTTTTCTTATTACTGTTCATTACTGCTATTACTGGTTAGCCCGTACTTATTCCATATTTTCTGACCCTAGTAAGTATCACGTCGACCTCTCGTCACTACTTCTTCGAGGTTAGGCGGGATACTCACTGGGTACATATATGTTTATGTACTCATACTACGCTTCTGTACTTAATTGTACAGGTTTTGAGGTTGGTTCATCTGGTTATCTGACCAGAGCTTGACCCTGGGAGTATATTCTGGACCTGACTCCATGGCGAGCTACTTCCCTTGGCGATTCTCAGCAGCACTATGGAGTTATCTTTGTTTATTTCTGTCTACTTCTTTCAGACAGTAGAACAGTTTATATCATCTTTTGTATATTCTACTAGTTCGCCTATAGACTTGTGACACTAGTTCCTGGCACACACCTAGTAGACTTTATATTTTGGGACTATATATATTGGTTCATGATCCTTGTGGCTACATTTACTTAAGTTGGCTAATTCAACCGCTTTTACTTAAATGTTCTAAGCTTAAAAATTTGGTAAGTGTGGGGATGATTTATTAAATAAGGAAATTTCACTAGTAATCAAATTATTGGCTTGCCTGACCCGGTGTTGGGCGCCATCACGACCTGAGTTAGGATTTTGGGTCGTGACATCAGTAAACTAACAGAGAATTCAAGAATGTAATCATACAAGTAACACTTAAAATAAGGGGATACAATAACGAATAAGGAAAATATCATACAAAGATCGATTAAAATCATATTTAGGGCGAAATAAAGTAAAAAACAAAGGAACACGGTAGATTAAATAGAAATAAGGAAAATATCAGTCAAATACGAGAAAGGAAAGAGTAACAATCAGAAATCAGTAAAGAATAAGGAAAGATCTCAAACCCTAATTGAGACTGATGCTTTGAATCGGGCCAAAAATACAAGAACCGCTCAATATAGCATGTATAGAGACGGAAGATCGTCCAGATCTTCATAAAATCAGGGTGAATCTACCCGTTATTGAAGTAGTTCTTGCCAAAAATAGGGCAAGAACCAAGTGATGTCAACAACATGCGTATAAGGGCAGAATATTACAAAATAGGTAAGCAAATCATGGATTGATTCCATGTTTGAGCCGGAATCGTAGAGGATTGGGTGTGATGGCTCTAGGGTTTGATAGAGAGAGAATGGAAATATGAGAGTTTATGGGCAGCAGGTGAAGAGGTAAATGAGTTAGGGTTGGGGTTTGGTATAGTTAATAAGGGGGAATTAGATATGGAATGTTGATCTTTAGAGATCAACGGTCACGATTAGAAGGGTCTTGGGTCGAATGTTTTTAAATGGGTATGGGGATTGGTCTAGGGGTATTGGGCTAGTAAGGGTGTTGGGTTAAATCCGAAAATGGGGATTTTAGGGGCTAGATTTTAAATACCCATTTTAACAAATAAATAATTTATAAAAAATAATTAATAAATAACAAAATATTAATTGTGCATAAAAAAATAATTAAAATAATTATTTATCATTATAAAAATATAAAATGTCATTTTCTGTATAAATAATGTAATTAGGCATACATATGGGAAATTATTGCAAAATATGTAATTTTAGCCTAAAAATGCAGATGTAATTATAATAAATGTACCAAAATATTTAAAGCTTAGTATGGATATAAATGATGAAACTAGATGATAAAATCATCATAAAAATTATTTTTGATGCAATTAATGATTATTTATATAATAAAATATGGGAATAAATTGATTTAAAAATCTTTAAATATATGAAAAATTATGAAAAAATGTTGGTTGGTGCTCATGCACTATTTTGAAATTATATATGTATTTACAAAATATATATGGAAAAAATTGGGTATCAACACTTAGTTGGTACATTTGCCTGGAATTTTAGGCCCTTGTTGTATCTAATATATGTCTATGTTTTCTCTCGACTACCCCATTTTGTTGGGGAGAATATGCACAACTACTTTGATGTATAATGTCATAGTGTTCAAGCAAGTCAATGCACTATTTACTAAAGAACTCTCCTCCATTATCAGTTCTAACAGTCTTAATGGCTACACCAAATTATGTTCTTAGCATAGAGAGAAACTTTTGTAACACAACAATTACATCACTTTTCAACTTTAGCAAATGTACCCAAGTATACCTAGAACAATCATCCACAACTGTTAGAAAGTAGTTTTTTCTATCATGTTTGGGAAACTTGTATGGTCCCCAAGAATCCATGTGTAAAAGCATTAAAGGACTACTATTTCTTATAACACTTCTAGGAAGAACTAGTATGCTCTACTTAGCTAATGGACATACAGAACAATCTTTATTCACATCAAGATCTTTAAGTTGTAAGGAATCTATGTTTTTCATTGTACTAACAAAGGTGTGACCTAAACTTTTATGCCAAAGAATGCCATCTACTTCTGGTTTCTGGACTACTGCAACTGATGCTTGCCTCAAACTTCTAGCAATGTGCTCATCCTTCAGCACATACTGGCGTCCCATTTCCTTGGTAATCCCCCTCACCCTTCCACTCCAGAGGTCCTAAAACACACACAAGTCAGGATAGAGGTGAACAGAGCAACGGAGTTCTTTTGTGAGCTTTGACACAGACAACAAATTGAATTTGAAGTCAGGAACATATAAAATATTCTTAATCTCCATGTCCTTAAGAAATGTTGCACTACCAATGTGAGATATATTTTTCTTCTCACCTGTAGGTAAATGAACTTGATCTCTACCAGTTTTCAACTCAGTCTTAGAGTGTAGTATATATAAGGAAGCAGTTATGTGATGAGTCGCACCAGAATCAACTATCCATTCTTTACTAGGATTATCAGTCATTAGTATAGAGCAATACATGCCATGTTGATTTGTGGAACTGTGGTATCTGTGTTCAACATATCCAGAATTTGTCTATATTGATTCTCAATGAAGAAGTGCCCTCCTGCAGGACCATCATTGTATGTTCTTCCTCCAGCTATGTGTGTTTGTTCCTTATGCTCAGCATTACCAGTCGCACAATTGGCCACAACTTTCCTTTTAGCATTAAAATCTGCAGGATAGCCTATCAACTTGTAGCAATTTTCTTTCAAGTGTCCAGTCATCTTACAATAGTCACATTTCATGAATGTCTTCTTCCCTTTGTAGCCTTGTCCTCGTCCAGCTTGCATAGTAATAGGATCTCTTCTAGCTCCTAAGGATGGATATGGACTTTATATTTGGCTTTCATCCTCAATTATCAACGCATAAGCTTGGTTCAAATGTTTTCATCAAAATCTACCTCCCTGCTTGCTCATAGGTCTCATTCCGACCACTAAGAAACTGAACCGGCCTTTGACGATGAAGGTGTTTAATGTAGTCCTTTGATTTAGCACAATCACAACCTGGTGTCGGAACAAAATCATCATACTCCGACCAGATTTCCTTCAGTCTCGTGAAATAGGAATCAACATAATCAGTTCCTTGAGAAATTGTTGCAATTTCCCTGTGCAATTAAAAAATTAGAACTCGATTGACCTTATCAAATCTCTCCTTCAGGTATTCCCAAACTAGATGTGCATCTGATGCATAAGTTATTCCACTGACGAGGTTTGTTGATACAGTGTTCATGATCCATGAGAGCACAATCGCATTGCATTCCCATTCCTCATGTAATTCCTCCTTAAAGGTCTCCTTCTTACATTTTCCAGTTACAAACCCTAGCTTTCACTTAATTTGAAGAGAAATTCGCATCGTTGTACACGATAATCCATAGTATTCAGACCCTGTGAGTTGAATTGGAATCAAAACTGAGCTCGGTGTATCAGAAGGGTGCAGAAACAGAGGATAAGTGTGATCAATTTTCTCTTTTGCCATTACTGAACTTTGAGCGAGAATTTGTATCACACAAACACGGAATTATTCAGCTAAGAAACAACCAGTATTGATTGCTCTGATACCATGTGAGTCGAGTTGATCCTAGTCACAGCTCATCCTTCATTAATGGAGGGACAAACAAGTAAGTTGAGCTTGACAGAAGAAAATGAACATTAGAGAGAATGGTGAGTAAGGAACTTTCTAGTATATTGAAAGATTAATTACAAAGTCTGATATACATCACATATATATACACAATCACCCTACTAACTTAATATCCAATTAACTAATGCCAACTACTTTAACTACTCTAACTAACTGGTGAAAGCTGGCTAACTACCCCACTAACTTGTCTAGCTGTCATACTCCCTCGCATTCTCTCATAGTAGATAGTAATTACCCGCATCTATTGTTTAAATCAAACCATAAAACTACCTTACTTAGCAGCTAAAAAATAAAGTGAGAATACATATCATTTAAAGTAATTAAGTGATAAATACTTGTATAAAAAACATGTGTCTTGCATTTAGTCTGGTGTAAACATTATAGTTAAGTGATAAATATGTATATGAAAAACTTTCTGCTTATAAATTTCTCTTTTCTGGTTTTGTTTGAGCCTTGTCCTTAATGACTACTGTCTAATTTATTGAATTTTATGCTCAAAATTATATAGAAAATTAAGCAGGTCAATAGTTAATTGTGCATATATATTAGAGCATCTATTACAAAATCAAATTCAAAACAAACACAAGTTCAATCCATAGGCTAAAACGATAATGTAACTAGAACAAGTCGAGTATCATATCATGATACGGGAAATTTCCTTCCCCGAAAAATTGTATTGTGCAAGTAAAGTAAAAATGAATTATTAGTTATATGTGAATTGTTAAATTTCCCTTTACATGAGAAAAAAATTATTGATTTATTAATAAAGGAGATTCAAAAATTACCTTGGATAATAAGTTTAAATCCAACGTGTGACGCTCAAGTATTTTTCTGAATATTATTGTAATATGAATTTCAAGCTTCACTACCAATTACATTCAGGCTAGTATATATACCCATAGCAAAAGGAAATATTGAAGCCTATTTTTCACGACCCGAAATCCATAAGGTCGTGATGGCGTCGGACACCACTGCCAGGCAAGCCAATCATTAAATAGTTGATATAATATCCTGTTTTAATATTTTTCGAAAATTATTACCTTTCACTTACAAGTCATAAAAACGGATAAAAATTTATCAAGCAAATACAAAGGGTAAAGTATTCCATTTATTCAGTTAAATCCCAAACACATCCCAGAACCCGGTGACACAAGTACATGAGCAAATTCTAAGAATTTCACAAATATTACAAAGCTTGTCCGAAATACAAATTGGACAAGAAATTTAAAATGGAAATAAATACAATATGAGGGAGACTCTGTCAGCTGCAGATCGCTTCCAGATAATGCAGCTCGCCTAAGTCCCCAGACCAGTCACGTCACTATGAAAGTACCTGTGCAATAAAAATGCACAGCAACTGTAGCATGAGTACGAAAATAATGTGTACTCAGTAAGTCTCCCGCCTAACCTCAGAGAGGTAGTGACGAGAGGTCGAATTAGACACTTGCTAAGGTCCAACAAAATAATTTAACAAGATATGATATCAGGAATAGGCATACGAGGATGATAATACAGTAAACATTAAAGGTAACTGTAATTCAATAAATACTGAAAGTAAATAAATAATTACCACTTCTTTTTCCCCAAATATCTTAAATAAACAGTTTCCACTTCATTTTCCCCCCAAGTATCGTATCACTTCAAAATCCATGAAATCATTAACAATTAAACATGCGCATACGGGATAAGGACATCCGGCCTGAGCCATAAAAATAATCATGTATGTGCACTGCCGAGGGTCGAACGGCCCGAACCATAAGTGCATCTTTATCATAAAATAATCATATCTATGCACTGTCGAGGGTCGAACGGCCCGAACCATAAGTGCATCTTTGCCATAAAATAATCATCTCTATGCACTGCCGAGGGTCGAACGGCCCGAACCATAAGAGCATATTTCAATCCGCCGTGGCGTACTGCAAGCTCTCGTGAGAGTGGGGGAAATAACACTCCGCTCGCGCAATGTAAATTGCGAAGAGGTCACACAGTCATGCACATCAACAGTCCACCCCGATTACATCGGGAAAACAAACACCCAAGTAAATGACAAATTCCTCTTTTAAAAGTCACAAAAATAGTATTTAAATCCTTTCTCGAAATTCATTTCCCAAGTTTAATAAAATTCAATAATATAACTTTATCAGGAATACAATTATCCTCGGAGGAGTAAATACTCTTTCTAAATGATTAAGAAAGGTGCACTCTAGCCTTCTTAGGAAATAAATTACCAATTCAATAGCATTTTTGGTCTAATATTATTAGAAGGATCACATGTACAACACGTAAGGCATGCTAGTGGGTCCTAGACTACCCGGACATGACATAATAGTAGCTACGCACGGACTCACTTCACCTCGTGCGTACGTAGCCCCCGCATATAGTAGAACATATTTAATTAGTTCACCTAGGGGGACAATTCCCTCTCACAAGGTTAGAAAGGAGACTTACCTTGCTCCGAAGTTCCATAACCGGCTTCCAAGCCCTTCCGACGACTCCAATGGACGCACAACGCCCCAAAAGATTTCAAATAACGGCAAAGCAATGAAAATATACTCTAATATTTGCAATAATTCCAAATTATATAATTTCCCAACCTCGCTCAGTGAATTGACAAAAATGCCCTCGAGCCCACGTGCCCAGAATCCTAAATTTCTCGAAGATATATTCTACCCATAGCCTTACTAACTCAAATATACAATTTACTCTAAATTACATGCTCAAATTCGTGGTGGAAATCCAAAATAACATTTCTAGGTCTTTCCTCAAAAATCCTATTTTTCCTACGAATTCTCATGTATAATTCCATGTAATAACCTTGTATTTAACTTAGAAACATGAAGGAATTACTTACCTAGCATTGCATGAAGAAAATCCTCTCTTGAAGCCCCTCCAAATCGCCAAACACCAAAAGAAAATGGGAGAAATGGCCAACAAATCTCGGTTTTAAGACATTCTGTCCAGGCCATTTTTCGCACCTGCGATCCAGCTCTCGCACCTGCGATTCCGCAGGTGCGCCCAAACTTCCGCACCTGCGGTTTTCCTCAGCTCAAGCCGTACTTCGCACCTGCGCTCATTGTCCGCATCTGCAGCTTCGCAGGTGCGGAAACTCCATCGCACATGCGCTCCCTGCCAAACCAGCAAACTTTCGCACCTGCGGCCCAAGCCTCGTAGGTGCTGTCACACCAGATGACAGCAAACTCAGCCTTCTTCAAACTCCAAACTTGATCCGTTAACCACCCGGAATCCACCCGGAATCCACCTGAGGCCCCTGGGACCCCGTCCAATTACACCAACCTATTTCAACACATAGTGTGTACTTGCTCGAGACCTCAGATCCCATCAAACAATGCCGAAATCACGAATCGCTCTAAAATTCAAACTTTAAGAACTTGAAATATCAAACTTCCACAATTCGATGCTGAAACTCATCAAATCACGTCTGATTGACCTCAAATTTTGCACACAAGTCATATTCAACATTACGGAACTGCTCCAACTTCCGGAATCGCATTCCGACCCTGATATCAAAATTTCCACTTCCGGTCGGATTTCTCAAAAACCTTTAAATTTCTATCTTTAGTCAAATGACTTCAAAATAACCTACGGACATCCAAATTCACTCCCGATCGCGCTCCCAACTCCAGAATCACCATACGAAGCTATTCCCAAGCTTGGAATCCCAAACGGGCATCAATATCACTGAAATGCGCTTCAAGCCAAACTTAAGAAATTTCTTCAAAGTTGCTGACTTCCACAATATACCGAAACGCTCCCGGATTATCCAAAGCCCGATCCAGAAATACGCCCAAGTCCGAAATCATCATATGATTTTGACCACACCTACAAGTCATAATACCTGAAAAGGAGTTGCTCATGACCTCAAATTGCTGAACGACGCGCTAGAGATCAAAACGACTGGTCGGGTCGTTACATTCTCCCCCACTTAAACAGACGTTCGTCCTCAAACGTGCCAAGAACTGCTTTGGAGTTATCTGAAATAACTTTTTAATACCTCGAGCACCTGCCCGTGCTACCACAACCCAGTTGGGTACATTAGCTTGATCAAATCTGAAGATTTCTTCTTTTATCCATATAATGGGCTCAAAATCCAGTTCCAACACCTGAAATTTCTCTGCCAGGCCTAGTTTCAATATATACGAACACCGTATCAACTACCACACGACATACCAGAACATGACTGCATACCCTTACTGAATTAGCACCATGCACCACATAATTCATCATCTGACCACAACGACACTCCCTGAACCTTAATAGCCAAATATTCCATGAACCTGATGCTCCCAAGGCACCTTACAATATATATACACATCCTGCTATAATGCTGGCGATACCACCACAATGGAGCAGATGTGTAGAAATTCATAACCAACTGCAGAGTTAACAAATCATTGAATATCTCATCTTGACTAAAATCATCACCTCATTATGAACCAACTGTTGGTAATTGTCCTTCAATGTATTTCACATAATCTTATCGCATTGATCCCTGATCCAATAATCTCGTCTCACCCAGTATGAACTGCTCAAACAACAGATCACCCCAAACATGACCAACCGTCTCACATGACGCCACAACGCGCCAATAGGCCATAACTCGAACATGATACATAAAGAAATGACTCAGGAAAAGACTACTCGTCTCACGCATCTTATTATGAACTCTTCTCAGAAAGTAGAAAGTAAAACACAAGAAAATAAATATAGGAATCTTACGCATCATCATACTGTTGCAGCGTGCAACCCGATCCAAAAAACATACCCGTGGTGGCGCGCCACCCGTTCCCATCATAAAATTTACACAAGGAAAATATACACGGAGCTGAATTGCTCACTATCACAAAATAGCGAACATCGATCACAAGCATGCTAAGTGCACAATACCATCCTGGGGAGACTGATAAAGCCATACGCTACAAAACTCAAGCACAACTGAGGTGAGATATATATATATATATACTCTGGATCTCAAGAGTTGTCCTGCTCACATAACATCATCACTACGTGGAGATCTCAACACATAAGAAATTATTAAGCTGTTTCACAACTCACACGGAACATTCATATTATCACATGAATTTGACGAAGACGGAACAACATTTGATGTTCCAATACCCTTCCATGAAAAGCGCTCTACTAAAATGAACATGCTTGGCTCATACGGAGCCCATAATCATATTTAAATCCATCCACAAACATCGAGTCTATCTTGCTCGCACCAAACTAAGCTAATAGCTTTACCTGGGTCCATATTAACCCACTTCCTCTCATAATACGCGAGAACAACCATCATAGCCGGGACAACACCCCACAATCCACAACCAAATGAACTAAACGCCTTCTAGGCATAAATCCTCAAATAAGCAATATTGCACTTCCTTATACTTGGTCTAAATCTTCAGCCAATCAGGTGACTACATATCACATTTATACAATCCCCCCGTGGTCACGCTCCCACGACCTTCCACGAGGTAACAAGTCTGCACATCCATAACACCGACCACACTAAGGCCGCAAAACACATCAAGAACCCATGACCAGGGTACAAAGCCCCTCTCACCGAATATCGATCTCAGGTGACACTGAAGTTAACAGCAGCTTACTTTTGAACTTTCAGATCACTTTTTCTTGCTCATCCGAGCTCATGACATCCTCGCTAACACCGAACCGCAATCTCGATTCTTACTCCCATTTACATACTGCTTACCGCACCTAACATGCAAATCCTTAAGTAGTGGTCTGAACCATCATAACCCTTCTAGGATCCACCTACACCTGACAGGCCATAGCCCTCGAATGCTCCCCAAACCAAATCTGTTACGGCGGCCGTCAAACCTCGCGCACCATGTGCAAACCACACACCTAACTCAATCATACTGACGAAACTGGCCACTGCTGTAAATGTGCCATTTACACCATGGCTAATGAATCTATCTTCTTTTAATCGTCCTTAACTGCCTTAGAAATAATAGTAACTTCCTCCAAATCGTAGAAACTCAACCCTCACTCATCCCGAGTGACCTTGATTCACGAGACCGTGCTGCCTAAATCCCACAAATCGTCTCGTACCCTCCTGATAGTCTTTCTACAACGCGGAGTTTATTTCTCTCACTCTTCCAATACTATTCTGCATGCTGAAAATAACATAGAACACTCAAATTTTCTTCCCTTTCTCTGAAATTACGCTGCAAAAGCTCGACTCTTAATCATACTGCTGCCTGAAATCCTTAAACACCGCATTCTTAACTTTTGAATTCACTAGGACCGCTAATGAGAGTCACCCACTCTGACCGGCCCCGAATACAATCAACTCCAAGGCTCTTCTAGCACATGAACACCCTCTCAATGAAGTACGTGACTGAGTCACTACCCTTACATCTCGCCTATGCATTAAGAAAAATTCTGAATCTTCCAAAGCCTAACCCTGGTCCGATAGGACCAACTTTTGCACACATTTATCAAATCACATGCACAATTACCATTCTACTCCTTTCCCTTGGTTGTACTAACTTGCCAATATACCGACAATCCGCAACCCCATGAGAACACAATCCCACAGCCCAACTGCAGATAGTGGGACTCCCCCACTTAGACTGGAGCTACTCCTTACACCACTCTAGAATCTGCTGAGATCCTTTCTCCTCTATTAACATGATCTTTCTCAACGAATCCGTCCCCTTCTTCCAAATTCTCTTGTCAGCACTCCCTAAATACTCAAATTCTCTAGCATCACTCACACATTCTGTCTCCTACCGAACAGCCACCAGAATCCCTCACAAAATGCCAACTACACCACCGCTAACCTACTCACAGGAGACAACCCACCTGTGCAAATTACCAACTTTACCAGTCCGTACGCTCCTCATGGACATATACTAAATGCGCTACAATATCCTCTAATTCACCACTATGTTGCCACTCTCCCACTTTGGTTAAACTCATTCCTTTAGGCACTACCTGACCTCTTTTCCTTACGCCTGGCCTTTTAGAAATCTAGTTGCTGCCTGACACTTTTCATATGTCTTCCCTCGTCGATTTCCGTTCAATTCAATAACATTCTCTGCAACTCTTACACCAGTAGATCACCACGACTTCAAACTCTCCGAGGATCATCCTTCTCGAGCTGCTTTCATTAGAAATAACTATTCAGCCCTGAACCACCACGCACCACGATCTCTGACAACCGCTTCTCCAATACTACTTCACAACACTCTGACCCGATGCACCCGAAGAAACCATAGCACCGACAGACTTAGCACATTCAATTCGATTAGTAACGACTATTTCACATCACATGTGAATATCCCTCCTTACTTGAAAACACCAAGTCTTACTACTTTATCAATCCAAAACCTGGCCATCTATAGATCAATTGCCTTCCTTCCGCCGGAATCTAAATACTGAAATCTCGAAGTCACACTCTGAGAAGACCTCCGTTCAAGCCATTCACACCCCCAACATATGGTCAAGCATTCTATCATCGTATCGACATCGCGCGATAACCAATCGTAAGCATCATCACCACCTGAGCATAGCCTCGCGGGCTCTTAGCAACATAGCTACGAAGCTGAAATAACATATTATACTTCTGCAGGGCAACAACAACACCCCCCCCCCCCCNCTTGCTCATGACTCGTGAGACCTAAGGGATTTAGTTATTTGATACCAAGTTATCACGACCCTAAATCCATAAGGTCGTGATGGCGCCGGACACCACTATCAGGCAAGCCAATCATTAAATACTTGATATAATATCCTGTTTTAATATTTTTCAAAAATTATTACCTTTCACTTACAAGTCATAAAAACGAATAAATATTTATCAAGCAAATACGACAGGTAAACTATTCCATTTATTTAGTTAAATCCCAAACACATCCCAGAACCCGGTGACACAAGTACATGAGCAAATTCTTAGAATTTCACAAATATTACAAAGCTTGTCCGAAATACAAATTGGACAAGCAATTTAAAATAGAATTAAATACAATATGAGGGAGACTCTATCAGCTGCGGATCGCCTCCAGATGATGTAGCTCGCTTAAGTCCCCAAACCAGCCATGTCGCTATGAAAGTACATATGCAATAAAAATGCACCGCAAGTGTAGCATGAGTACGAAAATAATGTGTACTCAGTAAGTCTCCCGCCTAACCTCAGAGAGGTAGTGACGAGAGGCCGAATTAGACACTTGCTAAGGTCCAACCAAATAATTTAACAAGATATGATATCAAGAATAGGCATACGAGGATTATAAAACAGCAAACATTAAAGGTAACTGTAATTTAATTAATACTGAAAGTAACTAAACAATTACCACTTTTTTTCCCCAAATATCTTAAATAAACAATTTTCACTTCATTTTCCCCCCAGCTATCGCATCACTTAAAAATCCATGAAATCATTAACAATTAAACATGCGCATACGGGATAAAGGCATCTGGCCTAAGCCATAAAAATAATCATGTATGTGTACTGCCGAGGGTCGAATGGCCCGAACCATAAGTGCATACCATAAAATAATCATATATATGCACTGCCGAGGGTCGAATGGCCCGAAACATAAGTGCATCTTTGCCATAAAATAATCATCTCTATGCACTGCCGAGGGTCGAATGGCCCGAACCATAAGTGCATCTTTCAGTCCGCCGTGGAGTACGGCCCGCTCCCATGAGAGTGGGGGAAATAACACTCCGCTCGCGGAATGTAAATTGTGAAGCAGTCACACAGTCATGCACAATCAACAGTCCACCCCGATTACATCGGGAAAACAAACACCCAAGTAAATGACAAATTCCTCTTTTAGAAGACACAAAAATAGTATTTAAATCCTTTCTCGAAATTTATTTGCCAAGTTTAATAAAATTCAATAATATAACCTTATCAGGAATACAAGTATCCTCGGAGGAGTAAATCCTCTTTCTAATTGGTTAAGAAAGGTGCACTCTAGCCTTCTTAGGAAATGAATTACCAATTCAAAAGCATTTTCGGTCTAATATCATTGGAAGGATCACATGTACAACACGTAAGGCATGCTAGTGGCTCATAGACAAGCCCTACATGGAATAATAGTAGCTATGCACGGACTCCCTTCACCTCGTGCGTACGTAGCCCCCGCAGTTAGTAGCACATATTTAATTAGTTCACCTAGGGGACAATTCCCCCTCACAAGGTTAGAAAGGAGACTTACCTCGCTTCAAAGTTCCATAACCGGCTTCCAAGCCCTTCCGACGACGCCAATGGACGCACAACGCCCCAAAACTATCCAAATAATGGCAAACCAATGAAAATATACTCTAATATTTGCAACAATTCCAAATTATATAATTTCCCAACCCCGCTCAGTGAATTGACAAAAATGCCCTCGGGCCCACATGCCCGGAATCCGAAATTTCTCGTAGATATATTCTACCCATAGCCTTAATAACTCAATTATACAATTTACTCTAAATTCCATGCTCAAATTCTTGGTAGAAATCCAAAATAACATTTCTAGGTCTTTCCTCAAAAATCCTAATTTTTCCTACGAATTCTCATGTATAATTCCATGTAATAACCTTGTATTTAACTTAGAAACATGAAGGAATTACTTACCTAGCATTTCATGAAGAAAATCCTCTCTTGAAGCCCCTCCAAATCGCCAAACCCCAAAAGCAAATGGGAGAAATGGCCAACAAATCTCGATTTTAAGACATTCTGTCCAGGCCATTTTTCGCACCTGCGATCCAACTCTCACACCTGCGATTCCGTAGGTGCGCCCAAACTTCCGCACCTGCAGTTTTCCTCAGCTCAAGCCAGACTTCGCGCCTACGCTCATTGTCCGCATCTGCGGCTTCAAGCCAAACTTAAGAAATTTCTTCAAAATTGCTGACTTCCACAATATACCGAAATGCTCCCGGATTATCCAAAGCCCGATCCGGACATACGCCCAAGTCCGAAATCATCATACTAACCTGCAGGAACCTTCAAATCCTGATTCTGAGGTCATTTACTAAAAATTCCAATCTTAGTTGATTTCTCCAACTTATGGCTTCTGAAATGAGAATTTTCTTTCCAAATTGACTCTAAACTTCCCGAAATTCAATTTCGACCACACCTACAAGTCATAATACCTAAAACGGAGTTGCTCATGACCTCAAATTTCTCAACGAAGCGCTACAGCTCAAAACGACCGATCGGGTCATTACATTCTCCCCCACTTAAACAGACGTTCATCCTCGAACGTGCCAAGAACTGCTTTGGTGTTATCTGAAATCAATGTTTAACACCTCGAGCACCTTCCCGTTCTACCACAACCCAGTTGAGTACATTAGCTTGATCAAATCTGAAGATTTCTTCTTTTATCCATATAATAGGCTCAAAATCCAGTTCCAACACCTGAAATTTCTCTGCTAGGCCTAGTTCCAATATATACGAACACTGTATCAACAACCACACGACATACCAGAACATGACTGCATACCCTTACTGAATTAGCACCATGCACCGCATAATTCATCATGTGACCACAACGACACTCCCTGAACCTTAATAGCCAAAATTCCATGAATCTGATGCTCCCAAGGCACCTTACAATATATATACATATCCTGCTATAATGTTGGCGATACTACCACAATGGAGGAGATGTGTAGAAATTCATAACCAACTGCAGAGTTAACAAATCATTGAATATCTCATCTTGACTAGAATCATCACCTCATTATGAACCAACTGTTGGTAATTGTCTTCAATGTATTTCATATAATCTTATCGCATTGATCCCTGATCCAATAATCTCGTCTCACCCAGTATGAACTGCTCAAACAACAGATCACCCCAAACATGACCAACCGTCTCACATGACGCCACAATGCGCCAATAGGCCATAACTCGAACATGATACATAAAGAAATGACTCAGGAAAAGACTACTCGACTCACGCATCTTATTATGAACTCTTGTCAGAAAGTAGAAAGTAAAACACAAGAAAATAAATATAGGAATCTTACGCATCATCATACTGTTGTAGCGTGCAACCCGATCCAAATAACATACCCATGGTGGCGCGCCACCCGTTCCCATCATAAAATTTACACAAGGAAAATATACACGGAGCTGAATTGCTCACTATCACAAAATAGCGAACATCGGTCACAAGCACGCTAAGTGCACAATACCATCCTGGGGAGACTGATAAAGCCATACGCTACAAAACTCAAGCACAACTGAGGTGCGATATATATATATACACTCTGGATCTCAAGAGTTGTCCTGCTCATATAACATCATCACTACGCGGAGATCTCAACACATAAGAAATTATCAAGCCGTTTCACAACTCACATGGAAAAATCATATTATCACATGAATTTGACGAACACGGAACAACATTTGATGTTCTAATAACCTTCCATGAAAAGCGCTCTACTGAAATGAACATGCTTGGCTCATACGGAGCCCATAATCATATTTAAATCCATCCACAAACAACGAGTCTACCTTGCTCGCACCAAACTAAGCTAATAGCTTTACCTGGGTCCATATTAACCCACTTCCTCTCATAATACGCGAGAACAACCATCATAGCCAGGACAACACCCCACAATCCACAACCAAATGAACTGAACGCCTTCTAGGCATAAATCCTCAAATAAGCAATATTGCACTTCCTTATACTTGGTCTAAATCTTCATCCAATCAGGTGACTACATATCACACTTATACAATCCCCCCGTGGTCACGCTCCCACGACCTTCCACGAGGTAACAAGTTTGCACATCCATAACACCGACCACACTAAGGCCGCAAAACAAATCAAGAACCCATGACCAGGGTACAAAGCCCCTCTCACCGAATATCGATCTCAGGTGACACTGAAGTTAACAGCAGCTTACTCTTGAACTTTCAGATCACTTTTGCTTGCTCATCCGAGCTCATGACATCCTCGCTAACACCGAACCGCAATCTCGGTTCTTACTCCCAGTTACATACTGCTTACCGCACCTAACATGCAAATCCTTAAGTAGTGGACTGAACCACCATAACCCTTCCAGAATCCACCTACACCTGACAGGCCATAGCACTCGAATGCTCCCTAAACCAAATCTGTTACGGCGATCGTCAAACCTCGCACACACTGTGCAAACCACACACCTAACTCAATCATACGGATGAAACTGGTCACTGCTGTAAATGTGCCATTTCAACCATAGCCAATCAATCTATCTTCTTTTAATCGCCCTTAATTGCCTTAGAAATAATAGTAACTTCCTCCAACTCGTAGCAACTCAACCCTCACTCATCCCGAGTGACCTTGATTCACGAGACCACGCTGCCTAAATCCCACAAACCCTCTCGTACCCTCCTGATAGTCTTTCTACAACCCGGAGTTTATTTCTCTCACTCCTCCAGTACTATCCTGCATGCTGAAAATAACATAGAACACTCCAATTTTCTTCCCTTTCTCTGAAATTACGCTGCAAAAGCTCGACTCTTAATCATACTGTTTCCTGAAATCCTTAAACATCGCATTCTTAACTTTTGAATTCACTAAGACCGCTAATGAGAGTCACCTACTCTGACCGGCCCCGAATACAATCAACTCAAGGCTCTTCTAGCACATGAACATCCTCGCAATGAAGTATGTGACTAAGTCACTACCCTTACAACTCGCCTATGCATTAAGCAAAATTCTGAATCTTCCAAAGCCTAACCCTGGTCCGATAAGACCAACTTTTGCACACATTTATCAAATCACATGCACAATTATAATTCTACACTTTTTCCTTAGCTGTACTAACTTGCCAGTATGCCGACAATCCGAAACCCCATGAGAACACAATCCCACAGTCCAACTTCAGGTGGTGGGACTCCCCCACTTAGCCCGGAGCTACTCCATGCACCACTCTAGACTCTGTTGAGATCCTTTCTCCTCTATTAACATGATCTTGCTCAACCAATCCGCACCCTTCTTCCAAATTCTCTTGTCAGCACTCCCTAAATACTCAAATTCTCTAGCATCATTCACACATTCTGCCTCCTACCGAACAGCCACCAGAATCCCTCACAGAACTTGCCAACCACACCACCACTAACCTACTCACAGGAGACAACCCACCTATGCAAATTACTAACTTTACCAGTTCGTCCGCTCCTCATGGACATATACTAAGTGCGCTACAATATCCTCTAATTCACCACTATGTTGCCGCTCTCCCACTTTGATTAAACTCATTCCTTTAGGCACTACCTAACCTCTTTTCCTTACGCCTGGCCTTTTAGACATCTAGCTGCCGCCTGACACTTCTCATATGTCTTCCTTCGTCGATTGCCTTCCAATTCAATATCATTCTCTGCAACTCTTACACCAGTAGATCACCACGACTTCAAACTCTCCGAGGATCATCCTTCTCGAGCTGCTTTCATTAGAAATAACTATTCAGTCCTGAACCACCACGCACCACGATCTCCGACAACCGCTTCTCCAATACTACTTCACAACACTCTGACCCGATGCACCCGAAGCAACCATAGCACCTACGGACTTAGCACATTCCATTCGATTAGTAACAACGCTTTCACATCATAGGTGAATATCCCTCCTTACTTGAAAACTCCAAGTCTTACTACTTTATCAATCCAAAACCTGGCCATCTATAGATCAATTGCCTTCCTTCCGCCGGAATCTAAATACTAAAATCTCGAAGTCACACTCTGAGAAGACCTCCCTTCAAGCCATTCACACCCCCAACATATGGGCAAGCATTCTATCATCGTATCGACATCGCGCGATAACCAATCATAAGCATCATCACCACCTGAGCATAGCCTTGCAGGCTCTTAGAAACACAACTACTGAGCTAAAATAACATATTATCCTTCTGCAGGGCAACAACAACACCCCTACCAACAACACATGGGAAACATCTCGCACCATATTCGTAGCACTATTTAAATTCCTTAAATTTCTGATTCATAGCAAGCGCTCCGCGACGCGTAAGATTGAGGTAAGAAGAAACATAGGGATAAGCCTTAAAGGAATCAAATCGCACGATGAGGAATCAATAAGGGAAGTACTCCTAACAGCCGTGTAGCCTCTCGAAGATAAGTACAGATGTCTCTGTACCGATCCGCAAGACTCTACTAGACTTGCTCATGACTCGTGAGACCTAAGGGAACCTAGTGCTCTGATACCAAGTTATCATGACCCGAAATCCATAAGGTCACGATGGCGCCGGACACCACTGTCACGCAAACCAATCATTAAATAGTTGATATAATATCCTGTTTTAACACTTTTCAAAAATTATTACCTTCCACGTACAAGTCATAAAACAAATAAATATTTTACAAGCAAATACGACAGGTAAGCTATTCCATTTATTCACTTAAATCCCAAACACATTCCAGAATCCGGTGACACAAGTACATGAGCAAATTCTAAGTATTTCAAAAATATTACAAAGCTTGTCCGAAATACAAATTGGACAAGCAATTTAAAATTGAAATAAATACAATATGAGGGAGACTCTGTCAGCTGCGGATTGCCTCCAGATGATGTAGCTCGCTTAAGTCCCCAAACCAGCCATGTCGCTATGAAAGTACATGTGCAACAAAAATGCACCGCAAGTGTAGCATGAGTACGAAAATAATGTGTACTCAGTAAGTCTCCCGCCTAACCTCAGAGAGGTAGTGACGAGAGGCCGAATTAGACACTTGCTAAGGTCCAACCAAATAATTTAACAAGATATGATATCAAAATAGGCATACGAGGATTATAAAACAGCAAACATTAAAGGTAACTGTAATTTAATTAATACTGAAAGTAACTAAACAATTACCACTTTTTTTCCCCAAATATCTTAAATAAACAATTTTCACTTCATTTTCCCCCCAGCTATCGCATCACTTAAAAATCCATGAAATCATTAACAATTAAACATGCGCATACGGGATAAAGGCATCTGGCCTAAGCCATAAAAATAATCATGTATGTGTACTGCCGAGGGTCGAATGGCCCGAACCATAAGTGCATACCATAAAATAATCATATATATGCACTGCCGAGGGTCGAATGGCCCGAAACATAAGTGCATCTTTGCCATAAAATAATCATCTCTATGCACTGCCGAGGGTCGAATGGCCCGAACCATAAGTGCATCTTTCAGTCCGCCGTGGCGTACGGCCCGCTCCCATGAGAGTGGGGGAAATAACACTCCGCTCGCGGAATGTAAATTGTGAAGCAGTCACACAGTCATGCACAATCAACAGTCCACCCCGATTACATCGGGAAAACAAACACCCAAGTAAATGACAAATTCCTCTTTTAGAAGACACAAAAATAGTATTTAAATCCTTTCTCGAAATTTATTTGCCAAGTTTAATAAAATTCAATAATATAACCTTATCAGGAATACAAGTATCCTCGGAGGAGTAAATCCTCTTTCTAATTGGTTAAGAAAGGTGCACTCTAGCCTTCTTAGGAAATGAATTACCAATTCAAAAGCATTTTCGGTCTAATATCATTGGAAGGATCACATGTACAACACGTAAGGCATGCTAGTGGCTCATAGACAAGCCCTACATGGAATAATAGTAGCTACGCACGGACTCCCTTCACCTCGTGCGTACGTAGCCCCCGCAGTTAGTAGCACATATTTAATTAGTTCACCTAGGGGACAATTCCCCCTCACAAGGTTAGAAAGGAGACTTACCTCGCTTCAAAGTTCCATAACCGGCTTCCAAGCCCTTCCGACGATGCCAATGGACGCACAACGCCCCAAAACTATCCAAATAACGGCAAACCAATGAAAATATACTCTAATATTTGCAAAAATTCCAAATTATATAATTTCCCAACCCCGCTCAGTGAATTGACAAACATGCCCTCGGGCCCACATGCCCGGAATCCGAAATTTCTCGAAGATATATTCTACCCATAGCCTTACTAACTCAAATATACAATTTACTCTAAATTCCATGCTCAAATTCGTGGTAGAAATCCAAAATAACATTTCTAGGTCTTGCTTCAAAAATTCTAATTTTCCTACGAATTCTCATGTATAATTCCATGTAATAAGCTTGTATTTTACTTAGAAACATGAAGGAATTACTTACCTAGCATTTCATGAAGAAAATCCTCTCTTGAAGCCCCTCCAAATCGCCCCACACCAAAAGAAAATGGGAGAAATGGCCAACAAATCTCGATTTTAAGTCATTCTGCCCTGGCCATTTTTCGTACCTGCGATCCAGCTCTCGCACCTGCGATTCCGCAGGTGTTCCCAAACTTCCGCACATGCGGTTTTCCTCAGCTCAAGCTAGACTTCGCACATGCGCTCGTTGTCCGCATTTGCGGCTTCGCAGGTGCGGAAACTCCATCGCATATGCGCTCCCTGCCAAACCAGCAAACTTTCGCACCTGCGGCCCAAGCCTCGCAGTTGCGGTCACACCAGATGAAAGCAACCTCAACCTTCTTCAAACTCCAAACTTGATCCGTTAACTACCCGGAATCCACCCGAGGCCCCCGGGACCCCGTCCAATTACACCAACCTGTTTCAAAACATAGTGCGGACTTGCTCGAGGCCTCAAATCCCATCAAAAACCGCCGAAATCACGAATCGCTCTAAAATTCAAACTTTAAGAACTTGAAATTTCAAACTTCCACATTCGATGCTGAAAACCATCAAATCACGTCTGATTGAACTCAAAATTTACACACAAGTAATATTCAATATTACGGACCTGCTCCAAACTTCCAGAATCGCATTCCGACCCTGATATCAAAATTTTCACTTCCGATCGGATTTCTCAAAAACCTTTAAATTTCTATCTTTAGCCAAATGACTTCAAAATAACCTACGGACATCCGAATTCACTCCCAATCGCGCTCCCAACTCCATTATCACCATACGAAGCTATTCCTAGGCTCACAATCCCAAACGGATATCAATATCACTGAAATGGGCTTCAAGCCGAACTTAGGAAATTTCTTCAAAATTGCTGACTTCCACAATATTATGAAACACTCCCGGGTTATCCAAAACCCGATCCGGACATACGCCCAAGTCCAAAATCATCATACGAACCTGCAGGAACCTTCAAATCCTGATTCCGAGGTCGTTTACTCAAAATTCCAATCTTTTCTCCAACTTAAGGCTTCTGAAATGAGAATTTTCTTTCCAAATTGACTCTAAACTTCCCGAAATTCAATTCCGACCACAAACTGCTGAACTACACACTAGAGCTCAAAACGACCGGTCAGGTCGTTACACAATTATACGCAAAAAAAGGAAAAAAATACAAGCTAGTATATACAACCATTCTTTTTTTCTTTCAGCCCTATTATCTTATAACTTTGTGCCAATTATAAATGTTCTCTGGTTTAGCAAAAAAAAACATGAAATTATCTGTAACGACCCGGCCAGTCGTTTTAAGTGTTGTAGCTATGTTCCATCATTTACTACTCATTTTGTGTCTTATAGCTGTATATGACTTTCTGAGGTAGTCAGTTCGGGTCCGAAGGGATTTCAGAAGAATTGAGACACTTAGTATCAAGGTTGGAAGCTTAAGTTGAAATGGTTGACCAGATGTTGACTTATTTGTAAACGACTTCGGAATGGAGTTTTGATGGTTCTATTAGCTCCGTTGGGTGATTATGGACTTAGAAGCGTGTACAGATAGTGATTTGGAGGTCCGTAGTTGAGTTAGGCTTGAAATAGCGAAAGTTGAAAATTTAAAAGTTTAACCGAGAGGTACTTGGTGGTTACCGAGCTCGGATCGGAGTTTCGGGTGTTGAAGTAGGTATGTGGTGTCATATGTGACTTACATGCAAAATTTAAGGTCAATCGGACGTGATTTTATAGGTTTCTGCATCGTTGGTAGAAGTCTGATTTCCTTAGTTTCATTAGGCTTGAATTGTGGTGCAATTCGAGTTTTTAACGTTGTTTGATGTGATTTGAAGGCTCGACTAATTCGTAATGTGTTTTAGGACTTGTTGGTTTGTTTGGTTGAGGTCCCGGGAGCCTCGGGTCGATTTTGGATGGTAAACGGATCAAAAGTTAGACTTAGCGCATTGCTGAAGCTGGGAGTCTACTGGTGTAATCGCACCTGCGGAGCTTTGATCGCAGGTGGAGCTCGCAGGTGTGGGTTGTGTTGGGCAGGTGCAATTTTGGAGGGGAGTGTGCAGTGGTCGCATGTGTGAAAGAATTCCCGCACCTGTGTGGCCTTAGATGTGGAAATGAGAGCGCAGAAACAGAAATGGAGATGGGAACTGGGCCCACAAAAGAAACTTTGTGGCTCGCGGAAGTGAGTCTGCAGGAGCGAAAGCATGGGCCGCAGGAGCGGAGGAAACTACAGAAGCGGGCGATGGTTCGCTTCTGCGACACCGCATAAGAGGGCAAGTGGCCGCAGGTGCGAGAAGGCCTAGGCGGTGTTTTAAAAATGAGGGTTCCTTGTTTTTCTTCAATTTGAACATTTCAAGCTCGGTAATTGGAGATTTTTGAGAGGATGTTTGAGGGGTTTCTTGAGGTATGTCTCGTGTGATCATTTTTAATCAATAATCTTGTTTTCCCGTAGAATTTCCCACCTAGTTTGTGTGTATTTAAGGTGGAATTTGGGATTTTGAGGCAAGGGATTTGGAGAGTTTGATTTGGGGATCAGGGTGGCGATTTGGTGTTGGATTTTGGTAAATTTGGTGCGGTTGGACTCGTGGTTGAATAGGCTTTCGGGTTTTGCGACTTTTATCGGATTTCAAGACATGGGACCGGGTGCCGATTTTTGACTTTTGATTTATAACTTAGTATTTCCTTATGGAATTGTTTCCTTTAGACCGTATTGATTGTATCGTACTGTTCGTGGCTAGATTCGGGATATTTGAAGGCCGATTCGCGAGGCAAGGGTGTGTTGGAGTAGATATTTGCGCGGTTTGAAGTAAGTAACAGTTCTAAATTTTGTTCTGAGGGTATGAAACCCCGTATTATGTGTTGTATGATTGGTTTTGAAGTGAAGCACATGCTAGGTGACGGGTGTGTGGGCGTGCACCGTAGGAATTGTGACTTGCTCAAATTCCATGGAACTGTATAGTTGAAGAATCTGTTGTTATCCGTACAATCTTCATGTGTTATAGTAATTGAACCGCAAATCATGTTTGAAATCATGTTTAGACTATGTGTTGGCACTGTAGGAACCCACAGAGGTCGAGCACATGTTGATTATCTACTAAGTTGTTGTTTTGTACTCAATCACAGTTTTTCTTGCATATTATATCTCAGTCTTTATTTGTTCTTTATTGATACATTATATCATTTCTGTTTGAGCTAATTATTATGATTATTGAGAGACCGATAGACTGGAGAGGTTAATGACTTAGTGAGGCCGAGGGCCTGATTGTGAGGATATTTATGGGATCGGGCTGCACGCTACAGCATGTTTCATTGATTTATGCCATAATTGACTTGTTATAGCGCTTGGGCTGAAGCAGTCCCTCCAGAGTCTGTAAACACCCTCAGTGAGCGCATGTACCTACTGAGTGCAAGTGCCGAATGCCGAGCGATTGAGAGGAATGAGTGACTGTGAAGAATGAGTGACTGTGAGGTTGGAGTGATTGTGAGGTTAGAGTGAATAGGAGGGTTGATTGACTATTGCTCTGAGATGATGCATTTGACTTCATTATTTTTGCTTGCACTTCAATTGTCATATATCACCGTCTTGAAATTTCTGAGAGATGTTATATTCTGTTTCACTTGAACTTGACATGAATTAATTGTTTTGGCCTTAATTGTCGAACTTGAAAGCATGCCTACCTTCCTATGTTGAAATTACTGTAATTGAACTATAATTGTGAAGCTCGTCACTACTTTCAGTCCTTTCTTTAGTCTTGTTACTTACTAAGTTGGTTGTACTCACGCTACACCCTGCACTTCGTGTGCAGATCCAGGTATTTTCAGACACGGTGGGTGTTGATAATTTTTGCGCAACTCAGTCGTTGGAGATTCCAAGGTAGTTGTCCGGCATTCACAAACATTGTCTCTCTGTCCCTATATTTCCGCTTATTGTATTTAGTTTCATACTATATAGACAGTATTTCCAGACTTGTGATGTATAGATGCTCAGGTACTTTGTGACACCCCATTTTTGGGAACTACCGTGTTGAGTGGATTTTTTTTCTTTTATGCAATACACTAGGTAGGGCCTAGGGCTAGTTTTTATTTATTAAATAAAAGCGAATAAATTGTCATGAAAGTCTAAAAAATGACAGAAATAATCTATGCAAATTACATATAGCCTAATATCAAGGTTGAACATAATATTCAACCATGATAGCACATGCAATCTAATGTAGTGTATACAATTAGTAACTAGCCCATAAGGTATATTAGCACGTAGGTCCAGCTGAGAATTCCGGATTTTGCACCAATAACCTTGCCCAGCTTTTGCACTCATAGCCACTTTTGTTTTGCTTTCTTGTTCTTGTTCATATTTCTTTATCGTCCATAATTTTCATACGTAGACCAGTGTTACATGTAGATGACCAGTGATCCATGTCTGCCCAGCAGTATACTATCCAGCTCCCTCGATTCATAATTGCACCTTCTCTCACAGCATGTACTGTCTTGATATCCCATTGTTGATCCAGATTCTAAATGTGATTGTAGCTCCAATCCCTTTTATTCAATGAACCCTCATAATGTCCAATACTTGTGCTATTATTTGTTGATGTCCATGCATTCAAATCTTCTCTTTTTATCCTATATCCATGTCGCATTAACATCTCCTCCCAGTTTCGTTCAGCTTCTTTCAATAAAAATTGCCACAGTTGCCTAGTCAAAAGCTTGTTAGTCATCTCCTGCATTTGTTGTTTGATCATGATTTGTCTGTATATAATTGTTCCCGTTCTTTATTCCCAAAGAGTCACACTCCAAATGGCAGTGCAACTAGATCTGAGTATGATATGCTTGTACCAGTCCTTACTTAGAATTTGATCTTGTTGCTGCAATGTGTGTCTCTTATGCTCCAAAGCTTGTGGAAGGTTATAGGTGTATATGACCATAACACTTAGTTTCGTCCCACACTTCCTTGCTACTATGCTTATGATTATCTCTGGTTCCCTACCAGTGGAATGAGCAACATGTGCTAATACCACCAACTGGTAGTTCCTCAGATGATAAGGCATAGTTACAGTACCGGCTCCTGCAAAAAAGGAAACAATGTTAGTATAAAAAATGATCATTATATCCTTCTTCATAAGGACTTGAATATGATGATCATTTATCTCATGAATGTTTTGTGTTATATTTTGTGTGAGACTGTATTGTCTCCATCTTGAACTTAGATTTCCATGTTGCTCTTCTCTATTGTTTGCTTGTTTCTCTGCATATCTTATCAATGTATACCCTCCAACCTTTTGATGTTTCTTCACCTCTACTGCAACCCTTCTATGCTGCCCAATTCTCTTATACTTTCTGGGCAGCAATTTTATACCATTTTGGATTTTGTCTTTCATATTGTCCCAGATTACTCTTTTCTTGATGTATACTCTCCAGCTTCTTATTTGAACCAGGTAAAGCTACCCAATTCTCTTAAGCTTTCGGGGCAACGTCTTATTTTTTCCTGTTATTCTTCTATTTCTCCTGTTGACAATGCTATTACCTATTTCTAATGTCATTTCAGTAGCATAAGCCAGCTGAGTTTTGATTAGAGCATAGGTTGATAGTATTTTATATGCACCTACAAAAAAACCATGCTGCCCAATTCCCTCAACAATTCTGGGAAATTTTAGTTTCTCCTATCCAATTCTCGTAGACTTTCTGGACAGGCTTCCTTTGTTACTTGTGTATTTATCATCAGTTTCACATTCATTGTAGCAGAAGTATGAAATACTTGTGATGAAGTTCCTGCTTTTTGCATGTTGATTGGTCCTCCTAACTACTGTGCACTTATTTTTTTGCATTGTTCTACCAGTGGACTGAATGCATAGAATTGATACCACCAGCTGGCAGTCCAAAGCATAGGGTAATTGCACAGCCAATGTACCTACAAAACATAAACAATTGTTAGTAATAACTGTGATCACCATGTTCTCCTCTCTACAGATTTGAACATGGTGGTTGTGAGCATTGATTCTAGTCTCTTTTACTTTTAATCCTCTTTCTTTATACTCTAGTTTCTTGCAACTCTTATTCTTATACATGGGCATTGCATCTTATCCTTGTTTACTAACCTCCTCCCTTGTGAATCTAGATCCCAAAAGTCATAGCATTATATCTCCCCCACATCCAGAGCATAGTTAGCTAAATGATCTTCCAGCTTATTCCCTTCTATGAATATATGTGTCAACCTTGTTTTAACCCATTCCATCAGTCTAATTATCTCCTATACATGATCATTAATGCACCATGGTGGCTTCTAGTTTTGTTCAACTATGTTCTTTATTAGTAGTGAGTCTGTTTGCAGCCATATCTTGTCATGATTCGGTGTTATGCACATCCTCAAAGCCTCCAACATAGTTGTTGCTTCAGCTTCATTATTTGATCCTTCTGTTTTCTCCCATCCAGCAGCATATATTAGATCACCATTTTCATCCCTAATACAAAATCCAATCGAGTTTCTCCCTGGATTGCCTCTTGAATCCCCATCTGTATTGATTTTTATCCAGCCTTCACTAGGCAATTTCCATAGAACTTTGTTATATTCAAGCCTAGGTGTGTATTTTTCTAACATGTGCAGAATACCATGCCATTTATGTAGGATCCTCAGGCCTGGCTTCCTCATTTGAACAAGTGATTGAAGAGTTGTGGACACTTGGTAAATCACCCTACTCACTGATATATTCTCCACATATTTTAAACTATTTCTCCTTTTCCAAAGTTCCCATACAATGCACGAGGGTAAAGCCTGCATTACTGGCTTGATTCTGGGCATAACTTTTGCACACCAACACTTAGTTATTGCTTGATGCAGATTCAGTCCATCTAAATTAATACCTGCCCTGCCTAGGAAGTATTTCCATACTGTATGGGCAGCTCTCGATGTAAAGAAAACATGAGCCAAAGACTCTTGTTTTGGATCTGCACAACACCAACATTTTGATGGCATGCAATATCCTAGTCTCCTCATATAGTCATCTAGGGGTAATTTGGCTCTCCATAGATTCCACATGAAAAATGAAATTTTGAAGGGGAGACCTTTTACCCAAATCATTTTATATGCCACTCTAGGATCATTCCTTCTGCGTAAGTAATCCCAGGCAGATTTCACACTGAAATATCCCTTTTGTTCGAGCATCCAATATGGTATATTTAAGGCATTGTGAATCACAGGTGGTGGTATTTTTTCCACAATGTGTCCTGCTAAATCTTCTGGCAGAAGCTCATGCAGCCTGTTGACATTCCACGCACCATTCTCCACAACTTCAAACACATTTTGGACAGAATCATCCACACCAAAATTTGGGGTTACTAAGAAATATAAAGCTCCTAGACCAGTCCAGTTGTCATACCAAAACAGAGATGATCCCATTTTTGGTTTCAAAATAATTTGATGTTCAATAATGTCCCTGCATTCCAACATTTTTCTCCATATATGGGATCCATATTTCCAAGGAACTATTACTGTATTGAGCTCCTTACAATATTTTTGTCTTACAAATGAACTCCAAAGGCTAGGCTTTGTTCTAAAATTCCACCAAAGTTTACAAAACAAAGCCTTAGAAACATCGTTTAAAGATCGAAACTCAATCCCCCCTTCCTCATATGGCATACACAAAGAGTTCCATGATGCCCAATGCCTACTATTTCCACCAACTGAGCTACTCTAGAAGAATTTTTCAAAGATCTTGTGTAGTTTGTTAATTACATACTTTGGAGGATTTACAGCATATGGGAGATGGATTGGCATGCTTTGAAGTACATTAGCAATCAATACTGCCCTCCCTCCTATCGAAAGAAGCTTGTCTTTCCAATTCTGTAATCTGTCCAGGACTTTATTAATTAAACCTTGATAGTAATTCATTTTTCTTCGAGCATAAAAAATTGGACACCCAAGGTATGTGAATGGAAAATCCTGCCTTTCAATACCAGTAATATGCTCAACTTTTTCCATCACTTCTACATCAGTTAAGTGGTGCATATAAACTGCCGATTTGATTTATTAACAAGCTGACCAGAAGCAGTCTCATATGCATATAGTACCTCCATTATTAACCTTAACGATGTTGCATCAGAGGATGAGAAAATTATTGTACCATCTGCATACGCAAGATGGTTTATTTTTTGGGCTCCATTTAGGCAATCCAAAGCCACAAAAGTATAGTTTTAGATGTAAATCCTTTAAGCCTCTTGAAAGAACTTCTGCATCCAGAATAAACAAGGTAGGAGAGAGTGGATCACCTTGTTTAACACCTCTCGTAGATTTGAAAAAAATCATATGGTTGTCCATTAATCAAAACAGAATACCAGTTATTTCTAACAATGTCAAAGATCATCCCTATGAACATCTCTGAAAATCCTAATTTCCTTAGCATTTTAGTCAAGAATAGCCATGACAACCTATCATACGCCTTTTTCATATCTGGATTAATAACCACATTAAGACCAGCCTTTGTCCTAAGTCTTATATATGTGATGATCTCTTGTGTCAATAGCACATTTTCCATTATACTCCTCCCTTTCACAAATCCAGCTTGTTCTTCAGAGATCAAATTAGGAAGTAGTTCCACCAACCTTTCATGAATCACCATCGAGAATATTTTGTTAATGAAATTACTTAGGCTAATAGGCCTCATATCAGAGAAAGTACTTACCGCCTTCTTTTTTGGCAAAAGCACCAGATTGGTGTGTGTGACATATTTTGGCAATTGTTGTCCACAGATGAATGCCAATACCATTTTGTGTATATACTCTCCTATTATATCCCAGCATGAGTGATAGAAAGCTCCTGTGAAACCATCTGGACCCTTGCAGACTCACCATTCAATCCAAATACAACCTTCTTCACCTCTTCTTTTGAAGGTAAACTGGCAAGCTTTTCATTTTTTTCCATATCAATTAAACATGGAACATGATCTATAATATCAAATTGTGTTGGCACTACTGTCTCTGTGAACTGCTCCTTAAATAAATCCACTGCTTCATCAGCTATGATCATCTTCCTCTAGCCAATTACCCATTCTGTCTTGAATTCTTTGAATCTTCAATCTCTTCCTTATACCATTCACTTGGGCATGGAAAATTTGGTATTTCTATCTCCATCCTTGAACCATGCCATGCCAGCCTTCTGCCTCTAAAACTCTTCTTCAAGAGCAAGGTATTTTATCATTTCTGCTTGGACTTGTTGCAATCTTGCTCTGTTCATTTGAGTAGGATTTTCTTCAAACTGCTTTTCATGCACAACCACAACTTCTTCTAAGGTAGAAGTCCTTTGAAAAATATCACCATAGTTTGCCTTGCTCCAAGTTGATAGGGCAGATTTCAGTTTTTTTAACTTGTAGTTGAATAGCACAAATGGATTGGAAGCAAAGTCTGCATTCCAATTTTCTAGCACAACTTGTTTGAAGCTTTCATGCATTATTCAGAAATTCAAGAATCTAAATGGCTTCTTGATCGGATTTGTTTCATTGTCCCATTTCAAAAGCATTAGGCTATGATCAAAACCTATCTTTGAGAGATGAGTGATTTCTAAATTAGGGAAAGTTTGTCGTAGTTCTATGTTACCCAGACATCTATCTAGCCTTTTAAAGATGCAATCCTCCTCAGACCTTCCATTCCACCAAGTAAAAATACTCCCTTTGAAGCCAAGATCTGTCAAGTTACAAGTGTTTATTCAGTGCCTAAAGTCATCTACCTCGTTTATTGAGACTGACAGTCCACAAACTTCTCTTCCTCGTCCCATATGACATTAAAATCCCCACCTACAAGCCATGGAACATTCATATCTGTGGCCATTACATATAATGAATCCCAAAGTTGTATTTTTTCAATCGCATTACACTTAGCATAAACGAGTGTGAGAACCATCTCAACGTGAGATTCTGTATGAAATAGCCTCATAGTTAACTGTTGAGTCATATTGTATAATATAGTCACTTCAAACACTTCATCAAAAAAAGTCCAAATTTTATTTGAAACATTAACAACTACCTGTGCCAGTCCAATCCTTCTTCTATACTTTTCAATCTTACTAGCCTGCTGCTTTGGTTCCATGATTCCAATAAATTCAAAATGATGTTTCCTGTGCATTGTGATTAGTCTTTCAAAAGCTTGAATTGTGTTCACTGACCTAATATTCCAAATAATTGCATCCATTATTGATTCTGCGATTTAGATACTGTCCTCCTTGTTTGCACTCCACCAGGTGGGGCTGTAGTTATATCCTTAGGTTGCTTCTCTCTACCCTTAACTGCTGACTTTACCCTTTCAATATGTCTTGGTGAGAGATCCCCTTGCCTAGTTATATTCAGAAAGTTTTGGGCAGTTGATTCCTCATCCATGTCTCTATTTGTGTGATCACCTATATTCTCAGTCTCTTTTGGATCTTCTGCATTTATCATGACATTGGTTTTCTGAGCATTATCCACCATTCTATTGATATTACTCAGCTTTTGAACTGTGTTCAATGGAACAGTAACATCTGGAGATTTCTCAGTTGCTTCTTCTTTCCCGTTGCACTGCCTATTCCAGTAAGATTAGGTTCAATAACACTTACTCCTTCTTGCCCTGTTCCACCAGGATCCACTGCATATTTGTCTACTTCTTTAGCCACTATTGCTTCTGTCTTATTTAAACCAACATTGATATTGTCTACATTGTCTTCATTAAGCTTTGTAGGGATTAAAGTTTGTTCCTCTGTGGTCTGTTTTGCATTTGCTGTCCCAGTTACACTTGGATCTTCTTCATCTGCAACATCTCCTCCACTTACTTCTTCACTTTGCATTTCATCGGGGATCTCCCCTTATTCTGAGTCTTCTTCTATTGATCTGCCCACAAATTTGCCTCCTTTCCAATTTACTTTCTCATTAATTTTGAACTGCACATAATCTACATTCTCCACTTGATCATTGTCTTTATTATTTGCCAATTCTTCTTCCATTCTAGCATCTTGAGTTGTCACCTCTTGGCATGAAGTATTGATTGCAACTCCATTAAATGTCCTCTGAACCCATTGTGCAGTAGTCTCTTTATTCTGTTGATCATCTCCCATATTCCCATTATTCCTAACTGCCTCTTGATTTCCAATCCCTGTTGGGCTAGTACTGGCAGTATGAGTCACTGAATTAATATTATTTCCAGAAATCTCCTTATACACATTGTTACCATTATTTGCCCGATCCTTCTTAGTAGACTTTGGGTTGTAAGCTTTGGCTGCAGAATTCAGAGTTGTATTCTTCTTTGGATTCGGACTTACCAATTGTTCAGTATTATTATCTACCAATGCCAATTGATTATTTTCATTAGCCTCATTGTTATCTACCTCCAGAATTGCAAACTTATTAGTTGTTTGCACTTGTTGTGGAACAATAGCATTTTGCTCATCAACTGCCACTAACTCTTTCCCAATTTTTGCACCAGTTTCATTCACCTTCTCCTTACTTTTGGTTCTTTTATCTCTCACCTCTTTCTATTGATGATTAACATTGTCAACTACCCTTCCACTCGACAAAATCATTAGAGGTGCATTTTCTTTTGATTTTCCTGCCTCTACTGTACCTTTTGAAACCTGCTCCTCCACTTCTTTTGTAGTCATCAGTTCTGGGTGAAGTCTCCAGCATTCCAACATGTCATGGCCTTGTAACTTGCATTCTTTACAATACTTAGGAAGATAATCACACCTCATAGTCACCCACTCAGTCCTAATCTCTCCAGATAATTCATTCTCAATATTCATTCTTACTTTCTTAGGAAGATCAGCTAGTAAGTCTACAAGCACTTTCACACGCGCACAACTAGGTCTTTTCTTGTTCACAGTTGCCATATCAAGGTGAATTGGCTTTCCAACTGCTGATGCAAGTGAAAAGAGACATTCTTTGACAAAGAAGGTTGGCAACAAGTCAGGGAATGAGATCCAAGTCATTACCTTAGGTCTCTCCTCTCCAACTTTAAACTTTGCATCTTACAATAGAGTTCTCAATTGAAATTCTTGGCCAATTTTTTCCTTGACATAATAAACACTTTTCGACGTAAAGTCGATATAATCGTGCCACAATGTCAATCGTATCAATACATGTCTATCTCTAAGATAACCAATGTTGCATTCACACTTAATTCCACATTGCATAGGGATGATTTTACGTAAATCTTGCAATTCCGGCCATCCATATGCAAATTTACAAACTACAGCAAACTTCAATCCTTCAATGACATTCATCCGCTCGACTTCTGATTCTGTAAACTTCACCAGTGGTTGTCCTTGAAGAAAAGTTGGTCGCCTAAACGATATGGGTTCGACAGTCGCACCACGATCTTGCATGGCAATGTTTGACATAGGCTTCACTGCTTTAGCATAATCCATGGGTTGTGGGGAGTTGTTAATGGTCGTGGCTGGTTGGGTAGGGTTAGGGGGTGGTTGAGAGTACTGCCCAGCCAATGGTGGTGGCTCACCACCGGTCGGAGTGGCCATGGCAGTGATCCAAGAAACTCGCGCAATAGTCGTCTCTTTTTTCGCCTATTGCCAGAGCTCTCAAACTAGGTTTGATTTGTTTGAGTTTTGGGTTTCTATCCTATTTATGAGAACTTTTTATTATTTAAACTGGTTTAACTCATTTTCTGTTAAAAATATTGGAAATATTTTGAAATATTGGCTTGCCTAGTACCACGTTAGGCGCTATCACGACAGGTAGGATTTTGGGTCATGACACATTATCAGTCAGTTTTTACATGTAAGATATCACTAATAAAATGTCCTATATTATCAAAAATATAGTTGGTACATACGCAACTCAATAATTGAAGGGCATATAAGGAGCTTTCACTATCAAGTATAATAAACCACATTTGTAATGTGTTCTTTAGAAAGACAAAATAATTGATGAAAAAAAACGTTTTATAGGGGACCACAGCTCTTTTACTTTTGGTAGTCTCCCTTTTTTATTTTTCTATATAGTTAAAATTAAGTATTAGTTTTCCTTCTATCTTTCTTTATTTTCTAATGCAGTGTATATATCTTTATGGTACAATAATGTGTGGTGGCCAAAACCTTTAAATAGTGGTAAAAACGTGTATTTACCAACCAACAACAAAAAAAAGTGTACGGTACCTGTTGATAAAAACGTGTATTTACAAACAATAAAAAAGGAGCACAAAAGAGAAACTAGGATTCCGGGCTTATTGGTTCTGAATTTTAGGATTCCTTTGCGATTTGTCCATATATCTTCTTTTTTTTCCTTTTTTCCAAATTTTATTTTTCAAAAACATGTTTGTCTGTGAAATTTTGCAAGTTTTTGGAGATTTTTCAAAAATAAATTTTTAAATTTTTTTTCTCAACTCATAAAATTACAATATTTTTTCAAGTGAAATAAATGTCCAACCATAATTTCAAATTCCTAATGCTATTTTTTCAGCTTAACTACAAATATTACTTTCTTTCAAAAATTACAATTTTTATGTTCAAATGCCTCTTAGAATGATGATTTCAAGTGTTAATAATAATTATTTTTTACATTAAATATTGATAAATGTTGAATGAATTTCTTAATGCCAAATACACTGTTTGAATAAGAGTTACCGAATTCGACCAAACCTAGTAACTAGATTTCTTGCCTCGGCCCCTGTAAAGTGGTGGTTGAAAGAATAAATAACTCACGTAAATGAGGCACTAACTCATTATAAATATCCTATGGAATCATGAGTTTTAACACAATACAATTTGGATTTTCTTTCTTTGTATTTTTCAAAGCAAAGGCAATGGAGGGGAAGACTATGGTCAAGTTATCTCATGTGGCTGCTTTCTTGCTTCTTGCATCCCGTACGTTAGCCTTTTCTCATGCACATTTCTACTTATTTTTATTTAAACATTATTTATTACAAATACTCAAAACAGAATAATTTATTTTGTGATTGTTGATTTTAATTATTACAGTTTTTCAACCTCTTACGGCACGAGATCTGGTATTCGAAGTGAGTGATGAAATACAAGTCTTGAGATTTCCAATGGCAAAAGAAAACCAAGTGAACACACTTGATGATGATGTCTCTCATCAATCATTTATTTGCCCAGGTTTGCTCTCTACTCTTTCTTCTTTTTATAGTTTCTAATAACAACAATAACTATTTTTCGGTCCAAAATAATCTCGTATCGGTTATATAAATCTTCATTTTTCATATTTAACTATTTAAATTTATCTCATTTGAATATTATGCAAACACAAATAATATCATCCCCTAGTCTCAAAGTTATTTTATTTTTCGAAGTTATACATTAGGAATTTCGTATTAATATAGTTTTAATATGTGATAGCAAGTTAGTCACCATTTTTTTTAGGGAGGTTACCAACAATTAATGTTTATTATAGAGATTTACTTATAATTGTATTACTTGCTACCAGGGCTTATTATAGTGTCATATACTAGTCTATAGTAAATTCTTTCTCTTTTGACTCATTATATTTTTAATTATAGGAAAGCAATCATGGCCTGAACTTGTGGGAAAGCCAGCGGCGACTGCTAAGAAAATAATTGAGAAGGAAAATCCCATAGCCAAAGTTCAGTTTTTGTTCCCTGGTATGGTTAGACCATTGAATTATATTTGTGGTCGAGTTTTTGTGGTTGTTAACTGGAAACTCATTGTTGAAATTACTCCCACAATGGGTTAATTAATTAGTAGTTCTATGGGACTATATATTATGGAAGATTTACAGTAAGATGCCCCAAGAATTAATAAATAGAGTACTGGTGTTGTATAGTGTACTCTTCGTATGTACTCTACTATTTCGATATAATAAATAAAATAAGTGTGACTTATTTAATTTGTGTTGTATATTATAATTATCTTGCTTCATTCTCTTTTATGTTGTAACTTTTCCAGTTTTGCTTTTCTTTTTCGTTTGTTATACAATTTGACGTACACAGAGGCATAGCTCCGCCTGGTAGAATGTTGAACAGTTGAAGACGTTATTATTTTAACATCTCTTGCTTAAAAATTTGAATTCTTAAACGAGATGATCATATAATTCAATAATATTGTATATTATAGGCAGAGTCCAAAGTTCGAGTCTCTACCTACTACTATTCATCCATGAAAAAATATCTGACTTCAAAAAAAAAAAGATATATGCAAACAAACATGCCTCATCTTTGATGTACATCTTAAATATTTAGATGAGATTGTTACATAATACAACATGATATCCATTCAGAATATGTCCTGAATTCAAATTCGGAAGTAAATAAGTCATGCAAACAAAATATTAATCATGGCGTCCACAGAAAAGAACATTTAATTTTCCTCTAACTTTGTAATGTACACATAAACTAAGGAAGAACAAGCATGCGTGCCAGCAAAATACATGGTCGCTCTCCAGTATATCAGGATATAGTATTCCTCACATGAATATAAAGATGAACAGAAGACTAAACTTGCCACACATTCTATCTTTTCTTACATTTCGTTTTTGTCCAATCTATACCCCTAGGATTGTTCATTTGGATCGGATATCCGAAATCCGAACCGATCCATTCAATTTCAAATTTCGGATTGGATCGAATTTCGGATCGGATTCGGATTAGTATATTTTAATCCGATCAGAAATCCGAAATTATTAGGCAATGTGTAAATACTACACTTTAATTTCGGATAGTCATTACTTCCTTTACATCTTCCTTCAAGTTATTACCTTTACAATTGCTAGATTTTGCTATATTGGCACCATAGTACTCTTATAATTGTATAAACATGAAAGTTTCTTAATGCATTGCCTCTTTTACAAAGAAAATATACATTTTAGTTTGCAACTTTGAGGTATAATAAGATCCGAAATCCGATCCGATCCGATCCAAACTTTAAAATCCAAATCCAATCCGATATAATTCGGATTGGATTCGGATTGCATTTTCTAGAATCCGAAATCCGAATCTGAAATATGCTAAATCCGATCCGATCCGTGCACAGCCCAACATAAAGTAAATGACAAAAGAAAGGAACAGAGTAAAAGCTTTTTAATAAAACAAATGTTTTAGGTGCCACGACTATTTCTGTGACAATTTTTTGTGGATCCATAGAAGGTAAATTGATGATGGGTAAAACCTTCTTCAACACTTGCTGCCGAGCATCTGGAAGATCATCTAACAGCTGACTATGTGCTTTGCTAGCGGAATCAGCTACATTACTATTAGTAATTAATATTGTGTTTTTATCAAGCTCATAATGAAAAATATAAAAAATTTATAACTAGGAAGCAGGACAACAACATACGCAATTGTCGAACAACGCATTAAAATTACACTATGATGCCAATAATTAAAGCTAAGCACAATTTTCAAACCAAAGATATTACACCAAAAGTGAATACTAGAACTCAGACATGAAGAGCTCTTTAGTCTAGCATTTCCCGTAAGTACGCTTCACACAAAAAGAATTCCAAACAAGGCCAAATATTGCTCTCTTTACCCAAACGATCAAATACCTGATAATATTTAACTATTCATTGTGCTTGAGGCATGCACAAATTTAACTGCAGCACTTCAGTGGATGAAAGTTGCACATAGTTGTATTGGTAAAAAAGAGTTTCACACGTAAGCCAACTCTTGACAACTCAGTCAGTTATGTGGACACAGGAGAACGCGACAGCTGGATGTGATTCTTTGAAGAGGTACGGAACAAAGAGGCACGATTCAATAAACCCTCGAGCTCATCAGCCACGGGAAACTCGCTCTAATCGAGACAAGGAAGGGACACGGTCAGAATGAATCTAGACGGAGTTACGGATAGATTCAGGAATCCCCAACAAAAAGCCCAGACGTTATGTAACCTTCACATAACAGTTACGGCTGCCCTTGGTAACGCCTCATTAATGTAATAATTAGTCATTAATGAGCAATTATTGCAAGAACCAAACGTTATATTAAGAAACCTCATGTATAAAGGAAGGAAATATAACTTGTAAGGACATTAAATTTTCGAATACAATCTACTTTGCTTTTCTATATTTCTGCAATATTGTCTATTACTCGTGTCTCTTTATTTAGTATTATTTCCTTGATTATCAATAACTCGTGTTCATCCTAGAAATAGCTTTGGTCAAAGGATCTAATTCTTTGGTTAAACAAATTGGTTCCGTTACCGGAAATTCTGATAATCTTTGTTTATTTTTTATTGATATCCTCTAAAACGATGTCGAACTCCAACGACAACAACCTACAGAGGAATGGAACCCCAGTTCCATCACCTCAAGGAACCCCTCGTGTTTCAAGGGAACCGTCCCCAGAAAGATCTGACAACAACCACAATCATAATGAGCAGATGATAGAACAAGATCGAATAAGGCAAATGATTGCAGACTACGTGGGACAAGCTTTGCAAGAATTTTCAAGGGGATTACCAACAGCACCTCCTGCATCACTGACACCACCTCTAAACAATACGGTCACCGGGGAAGATCCTCAGTCTGGATTGGTAAATTCAGCAAGGGGCGACACCCCTAACAAATCTCTCGAAGCAAGACCAGGTATGACTAATAACTCTGAATTACAAAATTTATTGTTAACCATGCAGAAACAGATGAAGGAGCAGAACGATCACATCGAACAAATTCCTAGAGTATTGCCTATTATCAAAGGCATTATGTTGATAGGTATTCTCAACAACCTTGAAAGCCAAGTGCGGAACCCTTGCCTATACCCAAGAAGTTTAAAATGCCTAACGTTCCCAAATATGATGGAACAACTGACCCATGTGGTCATGTGACTGCTTTCACTACTGGAGTAAAAAGCAACAACTTAACAAAACAAGAGATTGAATCAGTCCTTGTCAAAAAATTTGGGGAAACACTTACCAAAGGAGCCCCAACCTGGTATTCTCTTCTCCTTGAAAATTCTATTGACTCTTTTGCTGAGCTTGCAGATTCATTTATAAAAGCACACTCTGGTGCACAAAAAGTTAAAAAAAAAATGGAAGACATATTCAAAATAAAACAAGGAGACGCGGAACTACTCCATGAGTTTGTAGACAGGTTTCAACGAGAAAGAATGCAATTACCCAGGGTGCCTGATAATTGGGCAGCCATGGCATTTGCAAGCAACCTAAACGATAAAAGCTCAGAAGCCACGAGACGACTTAAGGAAAGTCTAAGAGAATTCCCCGCTACAACATGGAACGATGTATATAACANTTGCAAGCAACCTAAACGATAAAAGCTCAGAAGCCATGAGACGACTTAAGGAAAGTCTAAGAGAATTCTCCACTACAACATGGAACGATATATATATAACAGGTATAGTACTAAACTCAGAATAGAAGAAGATAGCATTGCTCGTTCAAGAGGTGAAGATAATTCCAGATCCAGACGTCCTGAATCAGACAGAAGATTAGGTAAAAATAGGTACGATCCTTACTTAAGACCCTTGGGACGTGATATTCGTCCCAGGTTCGAAAATACTAGGTCAGACTATAGACCACCAGGAAGAGACGTAGTCTCATCCTCATCTAGATCCAGAAAAGATCGAGATGAATGACCTAGAGGTAATACCCGAATTGGGGATTATACCTTTAATGTAAGTACTACTGAGCTTGACTCAATATTGAGGAACATGGGAGACAAGGTTAAGTGGCCCAAAGAGATGCGATCAAATCCAAATAGAAGGAACTCAGATCACTAGTGTGAATTTCATAACGATCATGGGCACAGGACTGCGGATTGCAGATTTTTACAAGGTGAAATAGAATATTTATTGAAACAGAGCTATTTAACAGAATTGTTTAGTGATAAAGGTAAACAGGCATATATGAAGAACAGGCAGGAGCCCCCAAAGCCTCCTTCTCCAAAGCAAAACGTCAACGTGATACATGGAGGAGCGGAAGTAAACGGAATAGTTTGCCAATTAGCATCAAAGGTCACAATTAACCACGAAAAGCGGGTTCGAGAAGATCCAACTGAAGATGAAATCACCTTTGATGATGCATATTTTGGTGGACTAATTCTTCCCCATAATGATGCCCTGGTAATATCCTTACTCATTCATGATACTAACGTTAAAAGAGTGCTGATTGATCCAGGTAGTTCAGTCAATATCATCTTGTTAAGAGTCGTGGAAGAAATGCTATTGGAAAATCTGGTGATCCCAAAGGCACGAGCCATATCAGGGTTTGATAACTCCACGGTGATAACCAAAGGAGAGATTGAACTTAGCACTTACGCTGAGGGAGTAGTTAAAAATGCTAAATTCCAAGTCATTGATACTGACATGGCTTATAATGTGATTATGGGAAGGCCTTGGATTCACGATATGAAAGCAATACCATCCACTTTACACCAGGTAATCAAATTTCCCTCAGAATGGGGAATCAGACAAATTAGGGGTGATCAACTGACCTCCAGAAATATAAATTACGTGGCACTTTATAACAAAAAAGGGATGGAAGAGCCAGAAGATAGAGAAATCTGTCAAACAGATGTCTCTAGCCAATCAGGTATGGAAAAAATTACTAACCAAATAGGTACGAAAAAAGTAAATATTCAAACAGGTACGGAAAGAGACACCCGAGTGAAGGAGGATTCAGTCATCATGGAAGATGCGCCGGACCATATAGATGTGGACTCTAGACCGGATGTCATTCACGAACCGGAAGAAGACGAACACGTCAAAACAACTACGGAAGAGCTTGAAGCTATTCCATTGTTTGAACAAAAACCTGAACGGAAGGTGTATGTAGGCACGAGGCTGAGTCCCGATCGAAAAGGTACGTTAATTGACTATTTAAAGGCTAATGCAGACTGTTTTGCGTGGTCCCATTCAGATATGAAAGGTATTCCACCAAAGGTGATGACTCACAAACTAAATGAAGATTCATCCTTCGTACCTGTTAAACAGGAAAAAAAACAAGGACCATTCAAGAACCAAGTGATTGACGAAGAAGTTCAAAAACTCTTGAAAATTGGTTCGATACGGGAGATAAAGTACCCTAACTGGCTAGCTAACACTGTGGTGGTACCTGAAAAGAATGGCAGATGGAGGGTATGTGTAGATTATACTGATTTAAATAAAGCATGCCCCAAAGATTCATTCCCATTACCACATATAGATCAAATGATTGATGCCACTGCAGGTCATGAATTATTAAGCTTTCTAGATGCATATTCTGGTTATAATCAGATTAAAATGGATCCCTCAGATGAGGAAAAAACTTCCTTCATTACAAGCAGGGGGACTTACTGTTATAAAGATGCCTTTTGGCTTGAAAAATGCTGGAGCCACCTATCAAAGGTTAGTGACTAAAATGTTTCAAGAACATCTTGGAAAGACGATGGAAGTTTATATTGATGATATGTTGGTAAAATCAACACAAGCGGAAGACCATTTCTAGCATCCCTCTACTACTTTTGATATTTTATGCAGGTATAATATGAAGCTTAATCCAGAAAAATGTGTTTTTGGAGTGCAATCAGGTAAATTTTTGGGTTTCCTTGTATCGAACAGAGGAATAGAGGTAAACCCCGCTCAAATTAAAGCTATAGAAGAAATACCTGATATTTTAACAAATAAAAAAGAAGTTCAAAGACTAACAGGGAGAATAGCAGCTTTGGGAAGATTTATTTCTAAGTCTTCCGAAAAAAGTTTTAAATTCTTCTCAGTTCTCAAAAAGCAGAATCAGTTCGAATGGACTGAAGAATGTCAGCAAGCCCTCAAGAATCTGAAGATTTATCTATCGAAACCACCGCTGCTTTCAAAGCCAAAAGAAGGGGAAAGATTGTACATCTACCTGGCTGTTTCAGAAATTGCTGTAAGTGCAGTACTGGTAAGAGAAGAAAAAGGTAAGCAATCACCTATCTACTATGTAAGTAAAACTTTGCTAGATGCTGAAACTAGATATCCACATCTGGAAAAATTAGCCTTAGCTTTAATAATGGCATCTAGAAAATTACGACCATATTTTCAATTTCACCCAATCACCGTTGTGACATCATATCCTTTAATAAATATTCTGCATAAACAAGAATTGTCAAGAAGATTAGCGAAGCCATAGAATTAAGTGAGCATGAAATAATCTATCAGCCTAGGACTGTAATCAAGTCTCAAATACTAGCTGATTTTGTTGTTGACTTTAGTAATAGCATTATCACTGAAGTAGAAAAAGAGTTACAACTTTTTAACGGTGCTAATCCGGGCCTATGGACCCTATTCACCGATGGCTCCTCAAATATAAAAGGTGTCGGCTTAGGCATAGTCTTAATATCACCCACNTGAACTCGCACAGGAACTCTCAATCGATCAAATCATGATCAACAGCGACTCCCAACTGGTAGTAAATCAGATACAGGGGACTTACATAGCTCGAGAGACTCGAATGCAACAGTATTTTGAAAAAGCACGAGAGCTCGTGAGACAATTCAAAACATGGAAGGTAATACAAATACCTAGAGAGGAAAATGCAGAAGCAGATGCATTAGCTAACCCCGCAGCAGTCACGGAAGTAACAAACAAAGACAATGCAATTGCCGTCCATTTATTCTACTCAATGATCGACCAGGACAGGAATGAGGTAACTTTCAACAACTTAACCTGGGACTGGAGAAACGAAATTCTTATTTTTTTGCAGAATGGCACCGTACCTGAAGACAGGAAAGCAGCTCAAGCACTTCACTGGAAAGATGCACGATACTGCCTTATTCGCAACTCACTTTATCGCAAGATGTTTGGAGGACCCCTAGCTAAATGCCTCGGACCTAACCAAACGGAGTTTGTGATGAAAGAAGTCCATGAAGGACACTGTGGAAATCATACAGGAGCAAGATCCTTGGTAAAAACCTTAATCATAGCTTGGTATTATTGGCCCAAGATGGAAGAAGAAGCCGAGAACTTCTTATCTAAATGCGACAGGTGCCAAAGGTTCGCCAATAACATGCATCGACCAGCAGAATTACTACATCCAGTTATATCACCATGGCCCTTTATGAAATGGGGTATGGACATAGTAGGACCTCTTCCCCCGGCTAAGGGACAGGTACGGTTTTTACTTATATTAACCGACTACTTTACAAAATGGGTAGAGGCAGAGCATTCAAAAAAGTGCGAGAAAAGGAAGTAAAAAGCTTCTTATGGCGAAATATAATATGCCGCTTTGGTATACCAAGGGAGATTGTGTGTGATAATGGCCCACAATTCATAGGCTCGCAAATCACAGAATTCTTCGAAAGCTGGCAAATCAAACGGATCACTTCAACACCATATCATCCTGTGGCTAACGGTCAAGCGGAATCAACGAATAAAATCGTCGTCAGCAACCTGAAGAAGCGGCTAGATAAATCCAAGGGAAATTGGATTGACGAGTTACCAGCGGTGTTATGGGCATACAGAACAACTTCAAAAATAGCCACGGGAGAGACTCTGTTCGCAATTGTCTATGATTCAGAAGCCTTAATACCTGTGGAAATCGGCGAGCCAAGCATAAGGTTCATGACAGCTACGGGAGAAGCAAACGACGATGAATTAGGGACTAATCTGGACCTGCTCGAACCACGAAGGGAAGCAGCATTAATACGGATGGAAGCCCAAAAACAAATAATTGACCGCTACTATAACTGCAAAGCCCATCTTTGATACTTCAAGATTGGGGACTTCGTCCTCAAAAAAGTCTCTCAATCAACGAAGGAAGCAGGCGCAGGAAAGCTAAATCTAAACTAGGAAGGACCCTACAAAGTCTGAGGCATAGCTAGGAAGGGCGCCTATGAGTTGAAAGCTATGGACGGCAAAATTCTACCAACAAGATGGAACGCCATCCACCTGAAGAAGTATTACTTCTAAAGAAAAGAAGTACCCCCGGTTAGGTATCACACGTTCGATTTTATTTTGAACATTTAAAACTTACTAACTTTTTTAGATAATAGGCATAAAGCTAACCCATCACCAGATGATGATATTAGACATGCAAAGACGCGAGGAAATAATACAATTTCCGGTCTAGGGTTACACTTTTTGATGGACGTTTTAAAGGGTTAAGCAGTCGCGAGGAAATAATACAATTTCCGGTCTAGGGTTACACTTTCTGATGGACGTTTTAAAGGGTTAAGCAGTCATCATCTAAAAAACTATATACCTTCGAGTCCAGGTGTTTTTCCTTTTCAGGAAAAGGACCACAAGAAAGGAATAATCAAGTGCTCGAGATCTCATTCTTCAAAGCTCAAACATTTGGGGGACTATACAGTATGGAAGGCTAAGACGAAGCANCATAATCGAAAGAGATCAATAGAGTCATCCAAATACAAAGCCTAATGCAAAAATGCAAAAAACCTTCGAACATGTTCAGGTTGAAGGCAAAATATTAGTCACGAGGCAGAAATATACATCTTTATACTTATTCAAAATTGTTGTAACAAAAATAGTTAGGGGTAACAGATCATCATCAGTATACTCATTCAAAAACTGTTATGATTAAAAACAGTTACGAAATCTTTGTACTCATATAGAAAATTGGTATCAAATAAAACAGTTATGGATGAAAGATCAAAATCCTTGTATTTGTTCAGAAAACTGTTATCAAATAAAACAGTTACGGATAAGAAAACATCTACCTCGTACTTATTAGAAAACTGCTTCCAACAAAAAAGTTGCAGGTAAAAACCCCAATTCTTATAATAACTGTTACTAATGAAAAACAATTGCTCCCTTGTATTTACTCGAAAAAATTGTTACCTATGAAAACAGTTACGAAATACAAGTGTATATCAAATCTGTTAAATAAAAATAGTTGCAACATGAGTCTTAGACGATAATCATAAACACATGTAAAATATCGTGGAAGTTCAAACAAAAAACTTCCCATAGAAGCATTTCTAAACATGTGAAAAATTCCTATCACTCTATTGCATTACTATGAAGTTGAGACGTCTTCTTCATTAAGCATCAATCAAAAAGGGCCCTATCTTATAAATAAAGCCTATCATAAACAAAGGCTTATATTTTGTACAAACACCGTGCCTACTATAAAAAGGTTCGAGTGATTTTAGCATTTTCATGCGAAAGTTTAGAGGTAAAACTAAAAACCTCAAAAATCAAGACATGCAAAAGACATAAGAGCAAAACAGAAGCTCGAAACAAAAAAGCCATAAATTGCATTCATATCAAAAAGAGCGGCTAAGTAAGAACAAAGTACTAACTAGTACTTAGCCACATATAATAATTATATTTTTGTGCCCCTAAGTTGTCAGTTGGGGACTTCAAAGATCCAAATTTACCCCCGATGGAGCTGGGGGTAACCACCAATCCAATAAAAAAAACAAGGAGAGCCAATACTTTAATCTTCTTGTGGAGGAGGGATGACTTCTTCATTAACAGGAGGAACGGGAGCAACTTAAGGCGAAGAGGCACAAGCGGCAGAAGTTTCACCATCAGATGGAGAAATATTAAGACCTTGTTGAGTCTTCTCCATAGCCTCTTTGGTTTCAGCTATTGTAGCGCTGAGGTCGAAACCTTCTTGACTCATCTCTGTCAATGTATCAAGGCGAGAATTCATATACGCCCAACTTACGTCAACAGCAGCCGCTTCTTCAAGATCGTTATAATCTTTTGCCCAAATTTGAAGCTCGGCTTTTAACCCATCCTTCTCCGCTTCAGCAGCTTCATGGGCGGCCCTCAGAGGTACAATCGACTCCTCCAAAATTTGGACTCTATTTAATGCATTACGCAGTTCTTCTTGGGTCCGGGAGAGTGATTGTACGAGCTCGCCAGAATATACCTCCTTCTGCCCTAGCGAATCCTTCAAGTTCCTGATCTCCTCCGAGTCTTGAGACAGTTGTTCAGCAAATGAGGATTCCAGAATGCTCTTATCCTTATCAGCCTGGTTTGAAGAAGCCTTCTCCACTGCCAGTTTCGTTGCCGTAATCCTCAGTTGTCTTTTCAAGATATTCCTCTCCTCCTCTAAGGTGTCCATATCAATTCTCAAGCTATCATATTGTGCTTAGATTACCAAGATCAGCCTGCAATTCTCTTGTTTCCTGATCCGAATTCGAGATCCTCTTCATAAGCTCCATACCAATAAGTTTGATCTACAAGAAGCAAACCAATTAGATATGATAAATTATTTAGACATGGTAAAATTCACATGTGGAAATAGAATTGCACCGTACCTTCAAGGAGGTATGCACCACTTCATTGGCCCAAGTAAGGGTTGTATGGCTAGCTAGCTTGGTTTTCTCCGTGGGACCTATCAAAGGTTTGAGTCATACCTCGGGCTCACCCGTCTTCTTGAAAAGACTTCCCTCAGTTGGAACCTCTATCATCACCCTCCGCATCTCCCTGCTGGAAGACCATACTTCTCTAATGGAAGGCATGGAAGCAGGCACGGATGGGACAGCAGCAGGCACTGAGGGTTGAGGAACTGAAGAAGTCACGGGCAAAATAGCAGGCAAGGAAGATTGAAGAACTGAGGAAATCGCAGGTAAAAATACGGCAGAAACCATAATAGCTAAAGGAGCGGAGGAAACACGAGGAACCGATGAAACATCTTCTCTTAAAGAGTCAGGAAAAACAGTAGCTAAAGGAACATCATCAAGAGCAAGATCAAAACCTTCATGGAACAAGTACTCAACAGAATCATGAACAGGGGACTGTGAAACGTTTTCAGAGGTTAAGGGTCTAACTGCAGACACGGAAGGCAAAGTCATTGGTGTAGACTCGTCGTCCAAAACCACCTGCCTTCTCCGTGACCTGTGCACCAAAGCACCCTCCTTTTCTTCTTCTTCTTCTTCAGAACGGGACTCACCCATTTTCCTCTTCGAGGAAGACTAACTAACACTAATCTCTTGGGCCTGGGCCAGAGACATCTTTGGAACAGACGAAGAAGACACCCCACGGGCAGAAAACCCTATCAAAAAGGGGAAGATTAAGCGAGAATAAAAGAAGGCTCTAGCAAGAAAAGAAGTAAAAAACTTCACTTACCGTGGGTCTTTACATGCCAACCGTACTTCCCAGCGAAGTACTTCCAAGACCTTTCTTCTAATGGAGCGACAAACANAAAAATAGCTTTGGTCAAAGGATCTAATTCTTTGGTTAAACAATCATCAGTGTGAAAATTCAGCAATGTATAACAGATGACAGAGGGAACATGAAGATGTAGTAAGTCATCCACTTGACAAACACTGTCTCAGTATCCTCACTTAAATATATGGATAAACTGTAAATAAAAATTATTTTTATATCTTATATATGCAAAATCAAAAACCATAGACATAAGCAAAAGATAAAGGCTAAAGTTTTTACGGTGGGCTGTTACAGTGCTTCCTATTAGAAGAGGTGCCATGATAAATTACGTAAGAGGTATAAAAACTGGATTTAAAGCACTCACTACTTCATGGTGGATATCTCGCGACCACCAGGAAATCTGCATGACAGCGCCAGCAACAATGAGCGTTTTCTTGGGCAAAACAGTGTGATAATCCGCTTCATTGGTGAAATCAACAGATACTTGTTGAGAAGTGTAATGTGTAATATTCACTTGGCCTTTCAGAGGGTTCTTTGCAATGAAATCAGCTCGGATTTCTTTCGTTCGTGGCTTCCTTTGCAAGAAAATCCCAATCAAAGTGAGCTTACAATCGGGAACTATTTCCCAGTAGTTTTCTGGAAAGGTTACTGCCTGGCGTCCTGTATAGGTTGAATATTGCACTTGGATCAGAGGTCTTGATTTCCGATCCACATGGTATTTGCCTATTGTAAGAGCATCTAATGGCTGATTAAGTGTTGCACATGCCATATCAGCTGCATTACTAGTTGACTTGCTTCCATATTTCAACCCTCTAAAAAGTTAAAGCACCTATCACGGACATTCTCAAAAGATATCCAAATATATGCCAAAAGTAAGAGGCAGAAAAATGTTACCTGCCATACAACTTCTGGCTGTTATGGTTTGAATAAGTCCCTCTGAAAGGCCCCCCCATCTGTAATCATTGAAGGAACTGAGTATGTGGAACACATTGATGAACTATTATCCATAACAGATGGAATTCTTTCCTCGGAATAAGAATGAGTTTCTGCGGAAGTATGTATTTCAGTATCACGATTGACATGACTTGGAACTCTTTCCTCGGAATCAGAATGAGTTACTTCTGGGACACAATCTACTGAATCAGAAACATACAAACCATCTTCCAGTATGTGTGTGTTTTTAGGTGCTGCTTCTGACTCCTTACTCCCGTACTCATTTCCACCACCAATATGCTCGTTCTTATCTAGCTCCATAATGCCAAGTGTTTCACCCCTGCCTTCTTCTTTAGCTGTGTGATTATCCGGTTTCATTTTTGTCTGCATTTACAAGGTAACCATGAAAAACTACATCAAAACACTATTCAAAAACAAGCACTTCCTTCAGGAGGCAAAAAGGATAAGAATTTTCACTTACCTTCTTGGTACAGAAAATTGTCAACTAAGGGCTTCCCGGCACACTATTTGACAAAGACTACAACTTTAAAATTAATCCCAGCACATTAGTTTTCTCTTTACCTCTCTTCCATTTAATTTTTTCATTTCTAAGATTTTCTTCTTTTTAGTCTGGTACCCCAAAAATGAATTGAAACAATTTGACAACATTTGCTTCTGCTTCTAAACAGCATTATATCATTATTGTTGATAAATTTCTATATTGCACTGCCACTACATATTTTCTCAATGACTACAGTCTTTCTGCATAAAGAACTTTTTATTAGTCAAGCTTAGTGAAGAGATCACAAAAGAAAGCAAAAGCTAGGCAGTACAATAGCAGTATATGCAATTGTCTAATACAGCACAGAAACTACACTAATGATGCCAATAACTAAAAGCCAAGACCCCAATTTTCAATCCAAAGATAGTGCAACAATGATAAATACTAAAGCTCAGACATAAAGAGTTCCTTGGTTAGCATCTCCTAAAATTGCAATTTAACATTTCCAAGCAAAGGAGATAATTGCTCTTCATCTTTGAAAGTTTAAAACAACCCCAACACTTATCAGTTTAACAAAGTAATTGACAGTCCATATGAAACTTATCAACGTGTAACAGGAAACAGATACAAAGTAAGGATATACATAGGAATTAACTTTCTTGACAAAGCATCCTGCTAAACAATGTCTTAGTCACTTAAACAGACTACTCAATCCTTGATCACTTTCAAGGATTCCTTAATCATAAAACTACTGTTACCGGCGCCATCGTCCTACGCCAACCCTCTTCCCAGACCCCCTCGTTTATCCAAACTTGAGACCGACTATATATTGTGAAACTCACATAGAGTTCCTTAAAATAAAATCACTCAGGCAATCAACCAGGTTTCGTTCAAATTAGCCGGTGTAAACTATATATATCAGGATTCATTCGTAAAAAAAAAATTTGCACGTGGTGTCGACTTACCCGACCCTCCTTCTTGACCCTTACTGGAGACAGCTATACTATACCCTTGTTTTTTTTTTTTTTTTTTTTTTTTTTTTTTTTTTTTTTTGGTGAAGGCGGTGTCTGGCCTAGCTTGCACGCGCCTCGACTATATAATCGGGTACCTTCTACCTCCCGCCAGCACAAATATCGGATAACTCTGCCGCTACTTAGGCAGATCGAGAAATATCACCTAGTGTTTTTTTCCTCCACTGTACTTTTACCTTCATTGCTTAAAACAAATGTTCTAATAGTTGCACCCAAGGATGTGACCTGATAGTCAATTAAGTGGGAAGAGAACCATGACGTCTTAAATTTAAATCTTAGCGGAAGAGGTGATTTCTTCTCATCTACCTAAGCCTTGGTGGACAGAGTTACTTGGTACCTATATTGACGGGAGGCAACAGGTACCAAGATTCTTGAGACGAGGGTCTTTCAGAAACAACCTCTTTACCTTCGTAAGGTAGGGGTAAAGTCTGCGTACACAGTGTCCCTAGACCCCACTTGTGAGATTGCATTGTATTTGTTGTTATTGTTGTTGCAACGGGTACCAAGATGTGCACAAACTAGCCCGGACACGACCATTATTTTTACAAAAGAAAAAAAAACTCTTTTCTAAGTATGGAAACAGTTAAACTATTTCACTTTACCCTTAGTGACAATCTATTATAGAGACACAAATATTATTGAGATGGAGACAGTAATAACTATGTAATCAAACACTATAGAGTACTCACAGATGGACCGTGAAATTCTGGGGTTCACCGGAAAACCTCCATTTGGGCACCAGCAACAATGATCCTTTCTTTGAATAGAACAGCATCACAATCCTCTTCATTAGTAAAATCAAGAAATACATGTAGAGAATCGTAAGACACATCTTCACTTGGCCTTTCAAAGGGTATTTTGCTCTGAAACTAGCTCGGATTGCTGTCATTTTTGGTTTTCTTTTAAAGAACTTTCCAAACCATTGTAAGTCTACATTTGGCGGCTGCTGCATCCCAATACTCTTTTGAAAAGATTACTGCTGGACATCCCATGTAAATTGTATACCTAACATTTGGTTTTGGTTCATGATTTTTACTGTCAACAATATCGGTTTTGGGTGCCGCCATTGTTGCTGAAGAACTGAGTTAGCCGTTAGTGAGTGGGAGAGAGGACGCACTGCTTTATGAGTAGTGTCTTGGGAGTAATGTCATTATGGGCGGGTTAAGTTAATTAAATCAATTTGTCTCAACTCAATTTTTTTCATTTAATTAGCGGTTCTATCCCAACAACAGCTTTTGCACGTTAAAATTATAGTAAAAGAAAGGACATGCAAAGGGCGCTAGGTGTCTGTATGGGTCAAAATCACACCGATGAAATTCAACACCAAGACATGATTATCATGACTAATTTGTAATTATCGTGAATAGTTCGGTCGAGGTCGACCAGCGATTAACGGAACATACCATCAGGCGGTCAATCGCGGCCGAGGTCGGTAATGTTGGTAGTAGTAACAGTTAGTTTTGTATTGGGATCTTCAGAGGGAATATTCTATTGAATATTTATCATGTTTGTACTTTTAAGGTTCTTTGGAAATATCCCATATAAATAGAATGAGAGATAAGGTCAAGGACATATAATATTCTATGGGAGAAAAACTCTTTTGAAAAGCAAGCTCTTTAGATAAATATAAAGAACATCTTTCTCAAGAGATTCGTCTTTTTGGATTATTCTTTGTCATTTCCACCCGATCCGAGAAAGTTTTCGATATTCTCATATATTCTTGTCATTCATCATTGTTAAAGGAAGGAATCATCCACATCATTCAATATTGGGTGAATCTTCCTCTTTATTTACATTTGGTGCCATTTATTGTTATTTAACATCTGATATTTCTAATACATTATTGCATTCAAAGCATTTAATACTTAATGCATTAAATCTGTCGTGACACTGTCCACATCTCTTACATTACTTAACCCAGATCTGAAGTTATTATCTTTAACTAGGATTAACCTCTTAAATAACTGATTAATTAGTTTAGTCAAAGATTATCATTTTTTGGTCAAACAATTTGGCGTCGTCTGTGGGAATTTCCTAATCAAAGTCTTAGTCCTTTTCAGATCTAAAGAAAAAAAGAAAACGCAAAATCCTATCTTTTCTTGTGTGCACGGTCTGACATGGCAGGTAATGAAGAAGAAAGGATGAAGGCAGTAGCCGATCTCACTACCAACATCCTAAACACCATCAATGAGGTCACCGAAACAGATGTTGAGGACATGACGCCAAACTCCTCTCACGGGCAAAATGGTTCACCCCTTCCTCACGACAGCATTACAACCTCACACGGTAAAGGAGCCTCCACATCCACAACGGAAGAGGCTCCACCAGCGGTGAGAAAGCTGCTCGAAGCGTGGTTGACAAACATGCTGACCAGCGTCCTTGAAAAACCCGCCCAAAGGGAGAACATGGAGAATGTAAGGGCTTGTGTTGCACCAATGGCAGACGAGCAACACGACCCTCCTCCTGTAACAGGTATCACTCACAACGTTAATAATTCAGGTGACGACACCCTCACAGCCATTTTGAGGAAGATGGAGGAGATGTAAAACGAAAACAAAATGCCCCAAGACAAAATGAAAGAGCACCAAGAAAGGGTAGACAAAATACCGGGTGCACCCCAAAACTCTTACCAAAAAGGGACGCCGGTCGGTTTGTTGAGAAGTCGTACAGTGACGAAGCCTCACCGCACGCCATACCTAAAACCTTCAAAATGACATTGTATCTAAAAATATACGACGGAACGACGAACCCTGAGGATCATGTGACCCACTACGTCACCGCAGTAAAAGACAACGACCTCGCCAAAGAGCAAGTGTCTTCCATATTATTGAAAACCCTTGGTGAAACCCTCACCGGAGGAGCACTAACTTGCTATTCGGAGCTGCATGTGCGCTCCATTGAGACGTTCGAGCAAATAGTCGACAAGTTTGTAATTGCCCATGTCGAAGCTAAGAAAGCATAGGCGAGAGTGAATGACATATTTTCCATTAAACAGTCACCCTGTGAAGGGTTGAAAGACTTCCTCGCTCGATTCAACCTTGTGAGGATGACCTTACCAAATGTGTCAAAAGGAATGACAGTAGCAGCTTTCCAGAATGGGCTAAACAGAAGCGGTTCAAGGGCGACCAGAAAGTTGTTAAGACGACTCATGAAGTATCACCCGACCACTTGGGACGAGATACGCAACACCTACTGCGCTAAAGTACGAGCTGACTAAGACGACCTCAACGAGCCAACTCAATGGTTGACCTCGGTATAAATGGAATCCAGGAAGGACAGGAGGAACGACAACAGAAGAGACCTCGCAGGTACGCGACCAAACCGTGAAAGACATCAACCATATGTCATAGCCGCCATCATACCGCCTCCCCGTCACGGAGACGGCCCATCTAAGCCACAAACAGGGACTCACCGAAGCGAGAGAGGTATGCCTCACTTACTATTTGCTCATAATTTCTGTGTTTGTCCTTCACAAATAGTCTACACCCTGGAGAAGCTCGGCCTAAAAGTGAAGTGGCTGCAGAAGATGAGGTTCGACCCGAACACCAGAAAGTCAAACGCCCTCTGCGAATTCCACCAGAAACGGGGTCACAAAAGCGAGGATCGCATCGCCCTAAGGCAAGAGGTCGAGAATATGCTTCACCAAGGACACTTGAAAGAACTATAAATCGATCGAGGAAGGGAAAACTTTGCTCGAGGACACGAACAGCATCAAGGTCCACCAAAAGCGCCTTCTCCAGCTCGAACCATCCAAATGATCATCGGAGGGGGCGACGACGCGTCAATCAACAACGTAAAGTTCACGACCACCCACAAGATTAAACGGCCAATCACTCATGAACGGTATGACGAACTCGAAGAAAGTATCGTCTTCGATAAGTCAGATACCCACGGTTTGGTTTTTCCTCACTATGACACCTTCATTATTACTTTACGCATCTTAGATACGGATGTGAAACGTATTATGGTTGATGATGGAAGTGGCGCGTGTATTATCCACCCTCGAGTGCTTGTACAAATGAAACTCTAGGATAAGATAGTTCCACGTTGCATCACACTAACGAGTTTTAATAATGCAGTTGAACGGACATCTGCAAAAATCACACTGCCCGTCCTGGTCGGCGGCGTCACTCTGGAGACCACGTTACACATCATGGATCAGGACACGGCGTACGCCATCATAGGTCAACCTTAGATACACGCCATGAAGGCCATCCCCTCCAGCTTATACCAAGTCATAAAATTCCCCACCCTTGGGGACTATTCAGCATCCGAGGGGAGCAGCGCACTTCCCAAGAATGCTATCGCATCGCCCAAGATTGCACATACACCCAGTGAAGGGCAAATCCAAGGAGGCATAGCAATTAACAAGGTCGAGGTCGAGCGGTGATGAAGGAGAGGACATCATCAAAGATCTTGAAATCATAGAGGACACGGGATCAACCGTGGAAGATCTCGACCCTGTCCAACTCGACAAAAATAACCATAGCAAGAAAGCCTACATCGGCCACAAACTTCAAGAACCAGGTAAATTCCATCAATTCTTAGCTAACAACGCAAACTTTTTTGCCTTTTCCCATACAGACATGCCAGGTATCCCAAAAGAGATAGCGACACATAAGTTGAACGTCGACCCGTTTTACCCCCGGGTAAGGCAAGTTCCAGTTAGGCGGAACTTCAATTATGCAATAAATGATGCAGTCAGCGAGGAGGTTGAAAAACTACTGGAAAACGGCTCTATCAGAGAGTCGAAGTATCCCCAATGGGTCGCCAACGTAGTCATGGTGAAAAAGAAGAACGGAAAATGGTGGATTTGTGTGGACTTCACATATTTGAACAAAGCATGCCCAAAAGACTCATTCCCGCTACCTCACATTGACCAGCTAATTGACGCAACAGCCGGCCATGAGTTATTAAGCTTCTTAGATTCTTACTCGGGCTACAACTAGATCCTCATGGAAGAGGAAGATCAAGAAAAAAACCACCTTCATCACCCACCAGGGGACGTATTGTTACAGGGTGATGCCCTTCGGACTAAAAAACGTAGGAGCAACGTAATAGAAGCTGGTGACAAAAATATTCAAAGACCAACTTGGAAAAACCATGGAGGTCTACATCGACAATATGTAGGTCAAATCAAAAAGGAGAGAAGATCACATCGACCACCTGAAAGAGGCCTTCGACATACTCTGGCGATATGGAATGAAATTGAACCCCGAAAAGTGCACCTTTGGTGTAACCTCGGGGAAGTTCCTCGGCTTATTAGTATCACAACGAGGCACCAAGGTCAACCCCGACCAAATCAAAGCTATAGAGGAAATACCAGAGAACTTAACCAGTAAGAAAAAAGTTCAGAGACTGACTGGTCGCATAGCCGCCCTGTCAAGATTCATCTCACGGTCCTCTGACAGTTGCCACAAGTTTTTTGGTGTATTCAAGAAAGACAACGGCCTCTAATGGAGCTCTGAGTGCGTCAACGCCTTGAAAGAGCTAAAAGCGTACTTATCTTCACCTCCACTACTCTCTAAAGTGGAGCTCGTAGACGTCTCCTTGTTTACCTGGTCGTGTTCGATGTGGCGGTGAGCGCGGTCCTAGTCTGGGAAAATAAAGGTATGCAATCTCCCATATACTACATTAGTAAAACTTTAGCGACGTCGACACGAGGTATCCACATCTCGAAAAAGTTGGCGATGGCTTTGGTCGTAGCTTCACGAAAGCTTAGACCCTACTTCCAGTGCCACCCCATCTCAGTAATCACGACTTTTCCACTAAGGAGTATTTTGCATAAACCCGAGCTGGTGAGCATATTGGCCAAATGGGCCATAGAATGAGGCGAGCATGATATAGACTATCAACCGCGAACGGCGATAAAGTTGCAAGTGCTTGTCGACTTCGTCGCCGACTTCAGCACAAAAATAATGCCTAAAGTCGAAAGAGAAGCCGCCCACACTTCCCCCAAATACAAGACCTATGGGTTTTGATACCGATGGCGCCTCTAACACACTGCGGTCTGGAATGGGACTTGTGCTCGAGGTTCGGACAGGCGAAGTAATTCACCAGTCCAAAGATGCCCGGACATGACTAACAATGAAGCCGAGTATGAGGTCGTGATTGCAGGACTAAGGTTAGCACTCAAGTACAGAGCAAAGCGATTCATCCTACGTTGCGACTCTCAGCTCGTCGTCAACCAAGTCACAGGGACTTTCTAAATCAAAGAGCAAAGACTACAAAAATATCAGGCCGAGATCTGCAAGTTGTTACCCGAATTCAATGAATGCCAGCTCGACCAAATCCCTCGAGCGTAGAATATCGAAGTAGACGACCTTGCCAAACTAGCGGCAGCCACTAAAAGCATAACTAGAGAAGGAAACGTGGTCACTCTCCTCCACTCATCGATCGATCAAGTCGAGGTAAGAACTATAAACCTAACCTGGGACTGGTGCAATCGTATTGTTGCATACTTCCAAGACGGAGTGCTCCCACATGATAAAAATAATCCAAAAAGATTTGAATGCAGGCGGCCAGGTACAACGCCATAAACAACGACCTGTACAGAAGAACGTATGGCGGCCTCCTAGCAAAATATTTAGGCCCGAACCAGACACGGTGCATTCTATAAGAATACCACGAAGGCCATTGCGGAGCTCATTTTAGCAATCGGTCTTTAGTCAGATGCCTCATATGAGCGGGATAATACTGGCCCACCATGAAAAAAGAGGCCCCCGACTTTGTGAAAAAATGCGAACAATGCCAAAAATATGCCTCCATGATCCACCAAGCGGGATAGCACCTCCACTGAGTCACCTGACCTTGACATTTCATCAAATGGGGGATGGATAACGTCGGCCCCCTCCTAGCAGGGCGAGGCAATGTATGATTTCTTTTAGTTTTAATTGACTATTCCTCCAAGTGGGTGGAAACAGGTGTATTCGCCTAGATACGCGAACAAGAAGTGATCACCTTCATATGGAAGAATATTATATGTCGCTTTGGCCTCCCCAAAGAATCAGATGTGACAACGGGTCTCAATTCATCGGGAAAAAAATCGTTGAGTTCTTCGAGAAATGGCATATCAAAAGAATACTCCCCATGCTATATCATCCCACGGGCAATGGGAAAGCAGAATTCTCCAACAAATAAATACCAAATATCATGAGAACGCCAAGGGACTATGGTTGGAACTACAACCGGAAGTGTTATGGGCATACCACACAACGCTGAAAACAAGCACAGGAGAGACGCCTTACTCACTACTCTATGGGAATGATGTAGTAATACCAGTCGAGGTCGGAGAACCAAGTCTAAGATACTTCCATGAGAGCAGGTCGAGAAACGACGAAAGCAGAAGGCAGGACCTCGACGAAGCCGAAGAATAGAGAGATATGGCTTACATAAGGATGATCGCTCAAAAACAACAGGCAGAACGCTACTACAACCAAAAAGCGAAGGTCAGACCACTCAAATTCGAGGACTACGTACCCAAGGCCAAAAAACAAGCAAGCAAGGATCCACGGGAAGGAAAACTGGGAACAAATTGGGATGGCCCATACAAAATCACAGCAACAGCAAGAGCAAACAAAGGGTCATTTCAACTGGAAATGATGGAAGGAAAACTACTACCAAAAAATTGAAACATCGCCCACCTCTAGTACTTCAACTTCTAAGAAAAAAAGTTCTCCGAGTTGTACTCTTTTCCCTCACCTGAGTTTTGTCCCAATTGGGTTTTCTCAGGGAGGTTTTTAATGAGTCGACGAGGAGGACATTTCAAGTTAAGCACGAGCAGGTGAGGACACAAGTTGACCAGTTCATCGCCCGACCTCTCGAATACTTCTCTAGGTCGACCAATGAAGGGACTAGATAGACTAGGAGTGGAATACCAGCCCGAAAGACATGTAAACTTCTCCAATATATATGTATGCAAAGCATACAAGTACATGATGTTTGCCTATGTCGCCACCAAATTAACGATGCATCAATTAAGATACTACATTCGACATCGTTCGAATTAATTAGTAGTAACATTCTACCTCGCTCGAATCAACTCGCAATCGACCTCGTTCGAATTAATAAAGAGTAACATTCGACCTTGCTCGAATCAACTCGCAATCAACCTCGCTCGAATTAATAAAGAGTAACATTCGACCTCGCTCGAATCAACTCACAATCGACCTTGTTCTAATTAATAAAAAGTAACATTCGACCTCGCTCGAATTTGACTCACAATCGACCTCGTTCGAACTAATTAAGAGTAACATTCGACCTTGCTCGAATCAACTCACATTCAACCTCGCTCGAATTAATAAAGAGTAATATTCGACCTCGCTCAAATTTAACTCGCAATTGACCTCGTTCGAACTAATTAAGAGTAATACTCTACCTAGCTCGAATTTAATTCATAGTCGACCTCGTTCGAATTAATTAAGGTGATATTCGACTTCACTCGAACTAATTAAAGTCACACTCGACCACATTTGAGTTAACACCTGCCAACACATAGTTCTTCTAAACAAGGCAACCAAACGAGGAAAATATCAAAGAAAAAACAGAGAAGACTCATAAACAAATAGCAAAAGTAGCATTCCAATTCAAAAAGATATCTTACAAGAGGCCGAGCAGACACCGACAAAAGTAAAAACAAAAATTACAAAAAGTATAACTACTCAACAGCAACGTCCCCACCGCCGTCCTACCCGTCCAAGTATTTGTCATCATACCAAGCACCTTGCTCAGTCCCGTCCAAGTCATCTTCACCATCACCAACCCCCGGCATAGCGGGATCATAACCACAGGCGACCCGAGATGCGCGCGCCTTAGCACGAGCATCTCAAACTCAATCTCAGAAACTCTCCATGCCGTCATCAAGTCCTTGAATATGTCTAGCCGGGCCTCGGTATGGATCCATTTCTCATACAAATCCTGTGGAACATTGAGATAAGTAGAAGTGTGAGAGGAAGACGGTCGATCCAACAGTTGCGCCTTTTCAGCCTCAAGAACGATGATCTGATCATTGAGGTTTGAAACCTCTTTCTCAAGACCCCCAATCCGCTCATCAAGCCTTGTCTCCCTAAGAACGGTTATTGTCGCATCACTCGCCCACTAAGACTGGAGGACGCGGATGGCATCTTTTAACGCTTCCACCTTCGCCAAAGAGATGATTGTCATGAGTAATTTGTAATTATCATGAGCATTTCGGCCGAGGCCGACAAGTGATTAACGGAACATACTGACAGGTGGTCAACCGCGGCCGAAGTCGAGTAGTGTAGTAGTAGTAACGGTTAGTTTTGTATTGGGATCATCAGAGGGAATATTCTATTGAATATTTGCCATGTTTGTACTTTTAGGATTCTTTGGGAATATCCCATATAAATAGAATGAGAGATAAGGTCAAGAGCATGTAATATTCTATGTGAGAAGAACTCTTTTGAAAAGCAAGCTCTCTAGATAAATACAAAGAACACCTTTCTAAAGAGATTCGTCTTTTTGGATTATTCGTTGTCATTTTCACCCGATCCGAGAAAGTTTTTAATATTCTCATATATTCTTGCCATTCATCATTGCCAGAGGAAGGAATCATCCACATCATTCAATACTGGTGAATCTTCCTCTTTATTTATATTTGGTGTCATTTATTGTTATTTAATATCTGATATTTCTAATACATTATTGCATTCGAAGCATTTAATACTTAATGCATTAAATCTGTCGTGACACTGTCCACATCTCTTACATTACTTAACTTAGATCTGAAGTTATTATCCTTAACTAGGATTAACCTCTTAAATAATGGATTAATTAGTTTAGCCAAAGATTATCATTTTTTGTTCAAGCAGTGTTGACGTCGAGCATTATTAGGGTTGTAGGTTAGGAGGTAGTTGAGTATGTTTTTATTTCGTACCAGATGTGAGGCTAGACTAGTCTGATAGTGTTTTATCTTAGACCGTTAGTAACTAATGATGTGTTCACATTATTCTTCCATTTCTCATAGTACCGGACCATATTTACTAGTTATTGTTATTTCTTTTCCATCTACTTTCTAACTCTTACGATGTTCTTAGTATTCTTCTGATTTTTCTAGTTTCTGTTGTCGGTACTAATCTATTGTCTCTTTTTATTTTTTTGAGTCGAAGGTCTATCGAAAACAACCTTTCTATTCCCTTGGGGTAGGGGTAAGGTCTGTGTACACATTACCCTCCCCAAACCTTATATGTGAAATTTTATTGAGTTGTTATTGTTATTTAATATAATATAAAATATAAAAATAAATAATAAAACATTAAGAAGCGTGTGTCAGAAGACGACAACATCAACAACTAAGCCTTAGTCTCAAACAAGTTGGCTTCCCTTCTCCATTTAAGCTCTATGACATGACATATAAGAAGAAAAACTCGAGTGTATACTATAGTGACCATACCATTTTTATACACACTCACCAAATTTAAATGGATATCTAACTAAATAGGATTAATGTGGAAATCATAAATAAAAAGGTAGAAAAATATTGTGATGTGCTAATATATGAAACCCTCAAGCACAAGTTGTGGTGGTTTATATATCTTTCCATTGGCAATTAGGCATTTCATAACCTACAACAACAGCAATACCCAGTGAGGGTTCACAAATGAGTTCTCGGAAAGATAATGTTGTTTATCCTAAAAAATGGATAACAATTGAATTTATACGCGATTTTAAATATATATGAATTAATTCAACACAAATAATCAAGAATGTTAGATAGTCAAAATAAGGATAAGATAAATAACCAAACCAATTGCGACGTTGAGTCCGTCCGGCTCGGATTTAGGCTTAACAGTAGTTTCACCTTCGACTACACCCTTGATTCGAAACCAAATATATATAAAGAGCTATGGTGAAAATAAGAACTTTTCAATAACTAAGAAGCTGATAAACAAGTTTGTATTGCCTTGATATGCGTGTTACAATGTGTATTGAATAAAAAAGTTTCCCCTTTATATAGTATGAGAGTTTCATCCCTAATACAACTCTTAAAAAGACAAAAAATCTTTTTTTTCTCGTCAATTACTGATATGCTACAGACGTCGGGCGAGATTCCTGTCGTGATATCCGATTGGGTGCGGATATCACGGCTTTCTATTAGTCATGGGCAACCATTCATAGTGCTTTCCAAGATTTAGGAGCTCGCTCTGAGTTCGGAGAGTGTTGTCTTACCAGGCCCGGTGGCGAACACTCCGTTCGGCCCCTGGCACGAGAAGCTCCCGGCTTCGATTCTGATCTCATGCAGTCATGTCTTCGCTTCGTATGACCCACCAGAAAATCGGGGTATAACCCTCGGTTTTACCCGTATACAAATGTATACACAAATTTTACTCATATTTTGTGAAGACGGAAAAATTATTTCTGGTAGGCCCTCGACCCTAAAAAGGTGTATAAAGAGAAGAATTCATGTAAAGAGAAGAATCCATGCTGAAACTATCGTTTTTTTAATTTTATATTTTGGTAGTATGGAATTCAACCCAATACTACCTTTTATTTTCCGCGGATGCAGTACGGTAATCAGGCAATCTCCTATATTTGCCAAAGTCAGTAGATAAAATTATTAAAATTATTTTTAGTACATTTTTCTACCTAACCCTAGTAGACAATTGCTGCTTTATTTCCAATATCCTTGTCTTTGGATAGGAATAACCGAAGGAAAAACAATTCAACCTTCTTACTTCTTGCTACCCTTGCCAAGTCAACACTTAGATATATATTTTGTCAAAGTCAAAATTAATATAATTATAAAATTGAACAAAACTTAACTCACTAGTCTTTCAATCACGTCCTGATTTATAGAATTTCCGGGCCTATAAATATACTAAGTTACATATCTCGTTATTATTCTCATTATCCCAACAACCTCCAAATATTTGTCTGCCTCCAAAAATAATGGATTCAGTTAGAAGATTCATTTCATTATTTCTTATTATTATCTCCATTATTCTCACTCAAAACACCTTATTATTAGCAAAAGCATCTAGGCCTATGGGTGTGTTTGAATGGATGACATCGTTGCCAAGGGGTCAAGTTCCATCATCTGGTTCTTCTTCTTGCACCAACATTCCTGATCAAGGTGGCAGCGGCTCGTGCCCATAAACTTCAAATCTTCTCACCGCATAGTTAAGGCGAGTCCAACATTACGGGTTTCTTCTTACGTAAGCGGATTGTCTGATCTGTAGCAACCACGACTTGAATTATTGGTCGTTGGGAATCCTTACATGACTGATGAAATCTCTTGTTTCCACAGCCTAAATATCCCTTCAATGAATCTCACCGCCTACAAAATCCCTTCGAAGAATGCAGATATATCTAACCCTAGTCATCTCTTGTCTTGTGAAAAAACCCTCGTTTTTCAACCCCCATAGTAGTGTTTATATAGACTAGTATGGATGCAATAGAAATTATCCAACGGTGCATGACTGGCTTTTCGTGGGTGATATGATCTTTGTAAACCTTCCGTGGCGTCCAAGAAAGCTGAGGAGGAGAAAAAACCAGCTTCAATTTGATGATCATGGACATATAGATGAAATGTTTAGAAAATTAATTCTTTGATATAGTTAGTTTGAGTCTTCTCATTTTTCAATTTATGAATATTTTACTTTGTAGTTTTTCTTTAACTTGGAGAAACCGTTGAACGAATTATTGGTAAATACAAGTGATTGATGTAAATAAAGATATATAAATTCATGCCGAAGGCATATATACTTCTGTTGTGTTTCTAACAAGGAAGACGAGTTTTAGAGTAACGGTAAAGTTATTTTTATAGGTCAAGGATTCGAACCGTAAAAATAGTCATTAGGCTATTTATATTACACATTTGGGATGCGGCCCTTCACCAAACTTGTTTGAAGGCGGGATGTTTTGCGCACCAGGCTGCCTTAACGTTACAAGATACTAGTAGCAGCGTCAAATATATAGTTTGGACATTGAATTCAAAACTAAGTTACGAAGGTTATTTGAAAATTTTTGAATTTATATCAAGAACCATATGCCATTTTACCTAACTAATTAAACTCTTTGTCGTTCTTTGGAAAAACATTTTAGACAGTGGTAAACTTGGAGAAACTCTCTTTTAACTTTTTAAGTGGAAGATGACTAAGCGTGCAACACAAAGGACATAGTATTTAATTGCATGAAAATAAATAAAAATAAGAAACAAACATATTGCGTATTGATATTAAAGAAATTCTTTAAATTAGTTACGAGGAAAAGTCGAAGCTGGGTTGTGTTAACATATGCAAAATTGGTGGCTGGTCAAATCTTTATATTTTTAGTGATCAATGCTAAACACCCATCAACAATTTTAAACTCAGTAATTAGCTAATGATCATTAATTACATAATTAGTATTTTAAGCAAATATGCATACTTATCTTAAATTTGCCAAGTTTATGATTTTTGCAGCTGCCTAAATTGACTAAAGAGATAAAAGGAGTTGATGATAAAATGAAAATTTAATGAAAATTTAATTAATAGTTTAATACTAAGCAACTAAATTTGACCATATATAAGAAGGATATTTAGTGATGGATTGAAGGATTAATTATATTATTAATTGCCATAACATATCGCCTTTGCGTGCATATATTGAAATGGTTATCGATCGTAGGTAAAATTTCATTCAAGGAAATTTGTTTTCTTCAAATGGTTGGTTAAAAAAAAGTGGGATCATTATATAAACAACTCAGAATTCCATAATGATCACCTAATATCTTCTTGATTACTTTCACTTATACTGTATCCTACGAATTATATATGTTTTTGGATATAAACTTGGAACGGGAGTTTGGAAGCAACGGTAAAGTTGTCTCTATGTGACTTATAGGTCACGAGTTCGAACCGTATAATCAATCATTGATACTTGTATCAGGGTAGATTGCCTACACCACACCCTTGTGGTGCGGCCCTTCCCCAAACTGTATGTGAACGTGAGATGCTTTGTCCATCGAACTGCCTTTTTTATGGATATAAACTTGCAATTAACTTTTTTCCTCGTACTTGTGATCTTTTAAAGACCAAGATTGAAATTGAAATGTATGAGAATCATAATGAGATCTAGCTTAGTGTATTTATCTAGAGGCACAAAGAATGTAAAATAGGACTTGTTTCAAAGCAGGGGCGGAGCTAGCATACGAGTTACGGCTTCGGCTGAACTCAATAACTTAGGTTCAAATTATGTATATGTCTTAAGAAATCTACTTAATATTTACAAATTGGTAATCTAGAACTTGGTAACTTAAATGAACTAAAATTGCGAACCTATAAGTTTCAAAATGTGGCTCCGCCTCTGCTCCAAGGAGCATTGAGCAGTTTTTTCTTTTAAAATTTTACTTTTTACTAAGTCAAAATGTTTTTTTAGATGGGGTATTATCACTTTTAGCCCGCGCTAAAAATTGTTTATATCTGATAGCCGAATAAGTATATAAAATGAATGTATATATACAAAAAAATATACACATTTTACATATTTTTTGGACAATTATTTTTACAATAGCTCTATAATGTCATTTTCTCTTTTAGACGTTGACTGGGCAATGGTAGTAAGAAGGTCGAATTGATTTTCCTTTCTGCTTCCTATCCAAAGACATGGATTCTTGTGCACAAAACAGCATTGTTTAATTTAAGAGGGGAGGGGTGAAACGACAAAAATAGTATATCAAATCAACTAATTGTATTAACTCAACACTAATTCAAATTACAAAGCAAATATTTTCTCCCTTTGTTCACTTTTACTTGGCATGTATATTAAAAATAATATTTTATTTTTACTTATCACTTTACACATACAAGAGAAGACAAAAAAAAAAATCTTGTTATATCCACAATATTTATTACTCATTTTAAATCATTTTTTCAAATCTAATAAAATATGCATCAATTAATATGAGTATCATGGTAAATTATACACTTTATTTATTATTTGTTAAAGGACGTGAAAAGTCAAAACGTACCAATTGAATGAAGGGAGTACTAATGCATAGGGTCCGGAACCCAAGTAAGTTAAATTTGGACAAATAGAATCAAAATAAATCCAAAAAAACACATAGAATGGAACTATAACGGTAACTGTGTCGTTAGTGTATAGCGCCACATACTATGGCGCTATACATACTGAATTTGTCTGACACAGGTATAACGCCACATACTATGGCGTTATACCTATTTGTATAGGTAAATGTGTCGTCGTCTTTAAGAACTCCCCCTCCTCCTTCTTCCCCCATTTTTTAATATCCTTCTTCTTCATTTGGTCCCCCACCCCCGATTCTGCCCATTTTTTAAATTAAAAAAAAAAATTGGGTCCCCCCCGTCATATAAAAATTGAAGAGTTTTGGTCCTACTTTCGAGTAGAGCATCGTATTGTTGTTGATACACATTTTCAGAGTCAAAATTTCAATTTATTCGAGGTATNATTCTATTTCGTTTTTTGTTATTTTTTTGCGTAACTACTGTGTTAAATTTATCCGGTTTATTTTGTGTTATTTTTTGACGAAACTAGTATGTTAAAATTTATCCGGACTTAATAATTATTTTTATATATATGTGTTTCATGTCGTTTTGTGTTTTATTAGTAATTAAATTTATTTGTTGTTCATGTTTAGTTTAGATTATTTTTTAGCGTAGTAAAATCTAGACCTTTTTAGCGTAGTAAAATGTAGATCCTTGTAGCGTAGTAAAATGTAGAGTCTTGTAGCGTAGTAATGTGCAGTATTGTAGTGTATAAATACTTTAGTTTAAGTATCTTACACTGGTAGTCGAAAATGCAAACTTTGTACAATTAAGTTAATAATTGTACAATACACAAAATTATAAAAATAATAAAGTTTGAGACATACATAATTACTAATGTTAATTTGGTGCGACTGGGCCTCAAAATATCGAGCCCGGAACCCAAATATATAAATATACATATATATAATTAATTTGTACAATAACTTATTTATAAAACATGAATTAAAATTATAAAAATAATAAAGTTTGAGACATACATAATTACTAATGTTAATTTGGTGCGACTGGGCCTCAAAATATCGAGCCCGGAACCCAAATATATAAATATACATATATATAATTAATTTGTACAATAACTTATTTATAAAACATGAATTAAAATTATAAAAATAATAAAGTTTGAGACATACATAATTACTAATGTTAATTTGGTGCGACTGGGCCTCAAAATATCGAGCCCGGAACCCAAATATATAAATATACATATATATAATTAATTTGTACAATAACTTATTTATAAAACATGAATTAAAATTATAAAAATAATAAAGTTTGAGACATACATAATTACTAATGTTAATTTGGTGCGACTGGGCCTCAAAATATCGAGCCCGGAACCCAAATATATAAATATACATATATATAATTAATTTGTACAATAACTTATTTATAAAACATGAATTAAAATTATAAAAATAATAAAGTTTGAGACATACATAATTACTAATGTTAATTTGGTGCGACTGGGCCTCAAAATATCGAGCCCGGAACCCAAATATATAAATATACATATATATAATTAATTTGTACAATAACTTATTTATAAAACATGAATTAAAATTATAAAAATAATAAAGTTTGACACATACATAATTACTAAATAATGTTGTTTTAATTTACAGTGGACGACATGGACCCGATGATACATCCCGGTCCTCGGACGTTGGATCTATTAGCCCTACAGCCCGAGCATAGATCCGAGTATATATGGGACGGACAGTTGCTTACGCAGACTTTCCGGGCCAGGAGAGTGGAGTATATGTGGGAGTTTTTGAATGATAGAGCTCTACATCCCCGCGTGGTCCATTACCTGGAGGATCTAGGATTTTACCGGATTATTAGGATTGGCCGGATACAGCTCGACTGGGCTTTGATCACGGCGTTGATTGAGCGGTGGCGACCGGAGACGCACACTTTCCACCTGCCCATCGGCGAGGCCACCATCACCCTTCAGGACGCCGAGATTCTATATGGCCTGCCAGCTGATGGCTTGCCAGTTTTGATGCCGTATAACATGAGATATTATCAGCGGCAGGCCTATTGGGATTATCTGGAGAGGCTCACTGGTTTCAGGCCTGTGGAACAGGCGGTCGGGTCTGGGTCCAGTCGTCTGCAGTTGACCTCCATTATAGCGCACCTGGAGGAGATCCACTATACTATCACTGATGAGTCAGAGGAGGTGGATATGGTACGATATACGAGGCTGTTATTGCTCGTTATACTTGGTGGGTTATTCCCGAACACTTCGGGAAACCTAGTGAGCCTCCGTTTTCTGCACCATATTGATAGGTTCGAGACTACATCCACGTACAGTTGGGGTG
>MDKJ01072436.1:0-10395 GCA_005239525.1 Nicotiana knightiana
TCCGCTGATTAATAGTGTTCCGTTTAGTTTACCCTATTAAATTGTTGTTAAATTGCTAGTTTGGTTATGTACGTTGGCTTGTCTAGCGGGTTCAACATTAGACGCCATCACGACCCGATGGAGGGATTTCGGTGCGTGACATAAAGGTTCATCCTTTTGGACTGATATGAGTGACTAAGTACGGTATATGCTTGTGCAAGAGTTCTATCACAAATCGAGTCAATATGTAAGATCAGAGACAACAAATGGCACATAAAAAACAACACAACAAAACCGTAATATGCTTGACTTACACAAGGTAGGCACACTACTACACAAATATCATCAATAACAATGCCCCAGGCCATTATAAATCATCACAAATCATCCCTAACATAGCCCCTCTTGTCTCGTTGTGCGTACAACATTAAAGTAAATGCCCGCCTTGTCTCCCTACACGCGCATAATAATATTCCCACCTTGTTTTGCCATATGGGAAAACCCACATATACAGCCAGCCTTGTCGCACCGCATGTGCAAATACCAATAATAAAAATAGCACGGACAGCTCACGTGCGAACACCCCAAATATTCTCTCAACAATACTACATGAGCCAATAACATAACAACATAACAACTCGCACCAGATGTGCCCATACATCAAAATATTTCCACAACAACAATTTCAATACCACAACCACATATAGCCCACAGATCAAAAACTCCGATTACAACAAGAAAAATAATAACACGAGGTACAACAAGTAAATCAACGCAAGAATGATAAAAACACAATGAAGCAAAAGACTAAGCTCAACAATCAAAGACATACATGTAATAATGACTTCAAGTAAGAGTAGTTCAACAAAAAGAGAAATAACATGTAACATCGACTTCAACTAAGAACTATCAGTTACAGAAAAGATAACATGTGACAACAACTTCAATTGAAGATAATCAACTACGAAAGAGATAACATGTAACAATAACTTCAATTAAGGATAATCAACTAGGAAGAGATAACTTGTAATAGTAACTTCAATTAAGGATAATCAACTACGGAAGAGATAACATATAAAAGTAGAAAGACAAGAATTCAATAAAAGCATGTAAGAGTGAAGATCTACCGAGTCGAGGGTTCAAAAATATGAAAATGAGATTAAAATCCCATCCCTCTGCTTTTATTTCCAGTTGCCAGTGTCGTAAATGTGAACCCCGCAAATGCGAGGAAGTGATTGCAAAAGTGAAGACCTACACAATCCTACTAACATCGCAAATATGACATTAAGTTCACAAAGGCGAACATGAGACACATTGCAAATGTGAACCTTATGATCACAAATGTGAACAAGCTCACCCAGGCCCCCAACACAAATATGGACTCTGAGTTCGCAAATGTGCACCTAGAAGGCTCCAGTTATATCTCGCAAATGCGAGACTTGAAGCACCTGTGCAAAACAAGCAGAACTTAAACTCTATCAAACACTCTGAAACGCGCCTGAAACTCACCTCAGCCCTCATGGCTCCAAACTAAACATAAAAAAAAGTCTTAAAACATAACACGAACTTGCTCAGGCCATCAAATCTTCAAAATAGCATCCTAAACCACAAATAGGACCTCCAAAACACATGAAGTCAACTTGAAACTCAAGAACTTCTAAAACACAACTGTGCGCTTGATTCCTATCAAATCATTTTAGAATGTCGCCAAGATTTTAAAACAAGTTCAAATAACATAATGAAATTATTTCAGGTCCCGAAACTGAAATTCAAATAAGATAACTATGAAATCAACCTGCGGTCAAATTTCTAATCCTCAAGTTGGCAATTTTCAGCTAAACACTAATAATGAAGCGGGCATTTTCAAATTATCTCACCAACCTACAGGCCTTCAAATTTGATTCCGGGAATACGCCTAAGTCCAAAATCACGATACGAACCTATCAAAGACATCAAAACAACGTTCCAGGGTCGTTGCCACAAAATCCAAACCTCAGATAACATTTCCAACTTAAGCTTCTAAAATGAGAATTACTCACCAAAATAGATCCTGAATCATCCGAAAATCTTATCTGACCATGCACGCAAGTCATAATACACAATGATGCCACTCTACCCCTCAAACAACTAAAGGGACGCTAAAGCTCAAAACGACCGGTCGGGTCATTAGTTTCTCCCCTTCTTAAACAAACATTCGTCCTCGAACGTTCCAAGAGTCATTCTCATACCATTTAATCACAGTATATACTCACCATACACGTAACCACGGGTGAGCCTATGTCACTCCATTCCGTATAGGCCCAAAAACGTCATCTCGACCGCAGATTATTTCTTCCACTCATGCCGATAAGCCTTAGAATCAAATTTCAACATCCATCAAGGACCCAAGTTGCACATAAACACACTATCAGATCCTCAACCAATTGCAACATCCCATGCATACACCCACAAGGTATAAACACACTACGCAATACCTCGCCCATATGCCCATAGCAACAACTCTGACCATAATAGCTGCACATAATCAAATCCAGCACCGGTAAATAACCTCATATCAGCTAGAACCCTGTTCCAAACCTTCACAACACTAACAATGATGTAAGAAACCATGAAGATATCATGACCACTCGCCCAACCAACAAGTCACACCTAACGCCACCTAGGCACACCTTGCAATCTAAACCCAATAGGCACAATTCGAATATGACTGAATATGGAAGGAGAAACACATGAGAGAACTACTGAATAGGTCCAGCAGGTAGAACTCCCCGTCGGTATCATACTACGAATCTATTCCACAAGGGAGAAGCAAAATATATAAACTAATCACACGAATCTCATCCTAATATAACTCTACCGCGGCACATATTCACACATATCAAATCACATGAAGGCGCCAGGATCCTATCCGCAGCTCTGAATCACAAGTAGAATACACATCACATCAACCAGAACCTTCTACTAAGTAATTCCGTGAAACAAAATAAAAAATACAATGGATGTCCCGTACCAATAGAGCACCCAAATCAAAAGTCGTAGCCAAACCGTCTATAAATCACATCAAAGCTACCATAATGAGTAACATGAAGTCTTTTATAGTCTCATAACTCTCAAAAGTGAGAAAACCAAAATGTTAAACACGTGCTATCAAAATAGAATTACCTAACTAGTGCGAACACATGAACATAGTACAAGAATCACAAATCACAACCATATCTGCAGCAAGGTAGGACGAATCTTACCAATACATGGGACCATATCAAAATAACACAAATTTATTTCAATAATCAACCAAAATAATATTTATAATGACATCATCTTGTACATCAGTCTCTACCCACCTAGGAAGATCATAATAATGGGCTTGGCCTCCCCATCTAAGATGACCTCGAGCCCCCTAACCTCCACCCCTAGATAGCAATGCAGGTATAGCAGCAGCTAGAGCGGAACTCGTAGCATGAATACCCTATTGTGACACATATGTCCGGAGTTTGAGACAATGTCTCACCATTTGGCTAGTATCCCCATACTCAAAGAAACCTCTCTGATGATGTGGCTGTGGGAGCTGTCCGATACGGGTACTTTGGGATCAATGGATATCTATAGCAGAACGTGAAGCATGTAGTGCAAACAGAACTGGCTAACCCACAAAACCTCTACCATGACACACTCTGCCCCCAAAATAGAGATCGGTAGATCCTCCTGGTCCAAGAAACCTCTTAGATTCCCTGTCATCTCTCTTCTAGCCCTACATACCCTGTAATTTGTGAGCGATCTCTACCACCTGCTAAAATGGAACATCCATCTCCCACTCCCGAGCCATGCTGAGTCAGATACCATAACGGAGCCTCTCAATGAACCTGCGGACTCGCTCTCTAACTGTAGAAACCAAAGTAAGTGCATGACGGGACAACACTAAATCTAATGGCATACTCTACACTGTCATAGTGTCCTAACACAACTGCTCGAACTCTATACACCAACCATCCCGAAGGTTCTAGGGGATAAACTCCCCCAAAAATATCTCTGAATGCCGAGTCTAAGTTAATAGCATTGCATCTATTGTCCTACCTTCCTCATAAGCCTGCCATCACTAATATGCTTCTCCAAATAACTAAAACGTGGTAAAAGCAACTCTGCTCATCTCCACAATAATCATGGTGCGGAGAATACAATGTGACTTCTCTAGAAAACCTTGCGCATCTTTGATAGGTAGGCCACTGTAAGTAGGTGGATGATACTTCTTGAAGATATTGAACATCTTCTGCTCCTCCTCTAATGATCCTGGCCTGACCTCAGGTTGAACCTGAATAATATGTTGTGCTAGCATGACACCCGGAACCTGACCAATGTGGACCCACTGCTCTAGAGTACAGGCGGGAGTCTGAGCTCCTCCCCTAGTCTGTGAAGTAGATGGGGCAGCTAGAATCGATCCCTTCTGAATGTATGAAAAATGCTTAGGAACAACGCTAATGTCTCCAGAAGTAGACAGATTGTAACACGCGCCTATGGTGCATGTCCCCCAATCGGAGCTACTGGTGGCTCCTCTGCTGCTGCTCTTCTAGGTGCTCTATCTGTAGCACGTGCTACTCCTTGGCCTCGATCTCTACCTCTGCCCCATCCCCTAGTAACACTGTCTCTAGGGGAAACATCATCAATAATAGCGGCTCGTGTTCTAACTATCTATGAGAGAATAAAATGACAAGGGCTCCAAATCTAAAATCAATAATCTTGCACAATCAGAATGAAAGAAATGAAGTTCCCTAATAGTTATGTAGCCTCTCGAAGATAAGTACAAGAGTCTTCGTACCAATCCGCAAGAATCTACAAAACTTGCTTATAACTCGTAGAACCTATGAACTTAAAGCTCAGATACCAACTTGTCACGACCCCAATATCCCTCCTTAGAATGTCGTGATGGCACCTAGTCTCTAAGACTAATCTTAAAAATTGGGAGAATATGGCAGAAATAAAGGCTATAAACATGATATAAACTAATAAGTCTCATAAATATCTAAAAAAATTGAATCACAATTACAATGCTCCCAAAACCCGGTGAGACTGAGTCATATGCTCTACAGAATGTTTCAAAACATCTATTACAACACTGTCTAACAAGGAAACATCAATACTGAAAAGGTAACGGAAGGTGACTCTGAGGCCTGTGGACTCCGAGCAGGTATTCCTTGAATTCTCCGAAAAATAGCTATAAATCAACCACTAATGTCCAGAACGGTCAGACATACCTGGATCTGCATAAAAAGATGTGCAAAAGCGTAGTATAAGTACACCACAATAGTACCCAGTAATTATCGAGGCTAACCTCGGTGGAGTAGTGACAAGGAACAGTCAAGACACCTACTAGTCATAATAACATGTAAAAGTATGAATATAAAACAAACAAGGAATAATATCAATATAAAGTTAAACATGGTAAGAATAACAATACAATACCTGCAAATGGAAACTAAAAGCAAAAATTAGCAACAAGGAACAAACAGGTAATAATGTCGTGAAATAAGCAGAATATAACTTAAGTCCAGTGAAACCAAATAAGGGAAAAAAAGCAACAACCCAATAAAATAACAACTTTCACACAAGGTTTACATAAGAATTTCCCCGCGGTACCATCTCATAATCACAAATCACGGGGCCTAAATCACGAATCCTAATCACTTGGAATCTTGTGCCCACATTACAAATCACAACCCCATTGGCAACTCACGTGCTGCACGGACAACACATGTTCTAGCAGTATCAATATCTCATATCCGCACGAACAAATCATGTGCTAACAATAACCATATCTCATATCTGCACAGACAACTCACACGCTAACGGTACAATCACTCACTAAAAGCAGGTATACAATAATACATGTAAATAATCAATAAACATCAAGGTTCATCTTCTTGGACTGATATGAGTGACTAAGTACGGTGTCTGCTTGTGCAAAGGTTCTATCACAGCTCGAGTTAACGAGTACAATCGACAACGAATGACACATAGGAAACAACAAAACAACACCATAATATGTATGACTCACATACGGTAGGCACACCACTACAAAAGTATCATCAATAATAATTCCCCAGACCATCACAATTCATCCCCAACACAGCCCACATTGTGTTGTTACATGCACAATAATAAAGTAAATTGCCCTCCTTGTCTCGCCACATGCGCATAATAATATTCCCACCTTTTCTTGCAACATGCACAAACTCATATATATAGTCCGTTTTGTCATGCCACATGTGCAAATATAAATAATAACAATAGCATGGACAACTCAAGTGTGAACACCCCAACAATTCTCTCAATAATACCACATGTGCCAAAAACATAACAACATAACATAATAACCCGCACCACATGTGCCCATACACCACAACATTTCCACAACAGCAATTTCAATACCATAACCGTATATACCCCGTGACTCAACTATACCGAGTACAACAAGAATAACAATAACACAAGGTACAATAAGTAAATCAATGCAAGAATGATAACAATGCAATGAAGCGGAAGAATAAGTTCAACGACATAAGACATACAAGTGATAATGACTTCAAGTAAGAGTAGTTCAATAATAAGAGAAATAACATTTAACATCAACTTCATGTAAGGACAATCAGTTATGGAATACATATCATGTGACAACAACTTCAATTGAGGATAATCAACTATGGAAGAGATAACATGTAACAATAACTTCAATTAAGGATAATAAACTACAGATGAGATAGCATGTAACAATAACTTCAATTAAGAATAATCATATATGGATGAGATAACATGCAACACTAAAGAGACAATAATTACAATAAAAGCATGTAAGAGTACATTTCGCAAAAACAGATAGGACATGAACCAACAACTTCAAACAAGGAATATAAGGGTGAACTTAACCATGGAGGACATAACATGAGAGAAACTTAAATTTAGTGTGCATAAGAACCCTAAGAGGCTAAATCGGTCAAATTTCCACACTTAAGTTGTGTACACACTCGTCACCTCATATACTCATCTTTCACGTAGTTCAAATAGTGCAAACATACTAATCCCTATGGGGTAGTTCCCCCACACAAAGTTAGACAAGATACTTACCTCAAAGCACTCAATCCATACTCTAAAATAGCTTTTACTTTACAATTCACCTCTGCTCGGCTAAAATCTATCAAAATCACTTGATAACATCAAATAATGCAAGAGAAAATCAATTCCAATAAATACAACAATGATCTTTGCATAATTCATCAAAATTTAACCCCGAACCCGCTCGGTCAATACTCGGGTCCAATGGTAGATTCCGGCAACCCATAATTTCACGAGTCCATATATGTGTTTTGTTTCAAATTCCAAGTCCAAATCGACATTCCAAACTCAAATTCTCATTTTTTTTTTCAAAATTTTGATGTTAAATCTCATATATAATCATGTAAAATAGTTAGAAATTAAACAGAATCACTTACCCAAAGATTGTATATGAAAATCCCTCTTCAAAATTGCCTCCTACTGAGCCTAGGGTTCCAAAATATGAAATGAGACCAAAATCATGTCCCTTGGCTTTTATGTCCAGTTGCAGGTGTCGCAAATGCAACCTAGGGTTTGAAAATGCGAACCCTGAAATGCGAGGAAGTGATTGCATTTGCGAACCCTGAAATGCAAGGAAGTGATTGCAAAGCAATACCCACATAGTCCCGATAACATCTCAAATGCGGCATTAAGTTTGCAAATGCGAACATGGGACACTTCACAAATGGGACCCTCATGATCGCAAATGTGAACAAGCTCACCCAAGCCCCCCATCGCAAATGTGAACTCTAAGTTCGCAAATGCGAACCTAGAAGGCTCCAGCCATATCTTTCAAATGCGATCAATATCTCGCATATGTGAGCCCTGTAGCACTTGTGCAAAATCAACAGAACTTAAACGCTATCAAACACTCTGAGATGTGTCTGAAACTCATGCGAGCCCCCGGGTCTTCAAACTAAACATCAACACAAGTCTAAAAACATAACACGAACTCGCTCGCACGATCAAATCATCAAAATAACATTTAAAACCACGAATCGGACCTCCAAAACACATAAAATCAATATGAAACTCAAGAACTTCTAAAAACACAATCGCGCGTTCGATTCCTATCAAATTAGTTCAGAATGACACAAAACTTTGAAAACAATTTCAAAATAACAGTATGGACCTATTCCAAGTCCCAAAATGGAAATACAATTATGATAGCTATGAATTCAACCTACTGTCAAACTTCTAAGCCTCAAGTTGCCAATTTTTGGCAAAACAACACAAATCAACCTAAGGGCCTCCGAATTCGATTGCGAGCATACGAACAAGTCTAAAATCACGATATGAACCTATCGGAGCCATCAAAACACCGTTCCGGGGTCGTTTCCACAAAATACAAACCTCGGTTAATATTTCCAACTTAAGCCTCTAAAATGAGAATCACTCACCAAAATAGATCCCAAATCATCCGAATATCGAATCCAACTATGCGCGCAAGTCATAATACACAATATAATTCCACTCAATACCTCAAACCACTGAATGGAATGCTAAAGATCAAAACGACCGGTACGGTTGGTGCACATCATTTCTGACCAAGGCACACAATTCATATCACATTTTTTAAGAGACATGCAGCCTGGGTCGGGCAAGGGAGTCGAGTTGAGTACTGGGTTTCAACCTCAGATGGACGGACACTTCGAGTGCTCTATTTAGACATTGGAGGATATGTTAAGGGCATGCCCTATGGATTTGGGGAGTTAGTGGGACCAGTTTTTACCTCTAGTAGAATTTGCCTACAACAAAAACTATCAGACGAACATTCATATGACTCCGTACAAGGCCTTATATGGGAGGAAATGTCGTTCACTGATTAGTTGGTTTGAGCTTGGAAAAGCTAGATTGTTGGACACTAATTTTGTTCGTGATGATTTGAAAAAGGTTAAAAAGATTCAAGAGAGATTTCGTACAGCTCAGTCTTGATAGAAGAGTTATGTGGACCAAAAAGTTCGAGATGTGGCCTACATGGCGGGTGAGAAGGTTCTTCTCCGAGTGTCATCTATGAAAGGCGTGATGAAGTTTGGGAAGAAGGAAAAGTTGAGCCCGATGTTTATTGACCCAAGATTTTGGAGAGGGTTCTTATAGGCTTGCATTTCCACCTAGCCTAGCAGGGGTATATCCGGTATTTTATGTTTTCACGGTTTAGAAGTACCATAAGGATAGATCACATGTTTTGGACTTCATGATGCTGCATCTTTATGAAAAGTTGACCTATGAGGAAGCGCCGGTAGCTATTATACGTCGGCAGGTTCGTAAGTTGAGATTTAAGAGTATTCCTTTAAAAGTGCCATAGAGAAGTTAGTAGATTGAGGAGGTTACGTGGAAGTACGAGTCCGATATGCGAAGTAGATAACCCCATCTTTTTTATCATTTTAGGTACTTTTCTATATTCGTTCGAGGATGAATGTTTCTTTTGGAGGCGGAGAATGTGATGACCCTATATGTCATTTTGAGTCCTAACCTTAATTTCTATGTTCTAAGACCTCTCTTAGTTTCATTTGATAATTATTGATTTGCATGCGAGATCCGTGTAGCTTTTCGGAAAGCTTTATGTGAAATTTTGAATAAAGTGTGATTTTGACTTAAAATGAGGCTAGAGTTGACCACGGTGAATATTTTTGGTAAACTACCTTGGATCGGTGTTTTGATGATTTCAAGAATTGTACGCACGTTTGGTTGGAGTCTCGGGTTACCCGAGCGCATTTCGTCGCATTATGTGAAAGTCGTCATAAAGTTGAGTTTTTAAGTGAAATCTTGATTTTTGATGATATTCTTGTTATTTGATGTTATTTTGATGGTTTGAGGTAGCGAGAAAGTTTGTAGTATGGTATAACACTTGTGTGCATGTTTGGTTTGGACCTCGAGAGGCTCGGGTGAGTTTCAGATACATTGCGCAAAGGTTTCGAAGAAGCTATGAAATTTCTAGTGCGAAGTTACTGGTCGCGCATTTTGCGAGAACTTGATCACAATTACGAGCCTAGCATTTGCAATATTCGGCTAGAAAATACAAACGTGGACTGGGGTCTGGAACTACGCATTTGCAAAGTAGAGTTAGCTTTGGCGAACTGGGCTAGGACTGCATTTTCGATCTCAATGTCGCATTTGCGACATAGTGGCTGGTGAGAACAGCTTTTCATTGCAAAGCATGCACTATATTTGCAATTGATGGGGACTTTGCAAATGCGAGGAACATGATGCATTTGCAACTTCTGAGGTCTTGATGCACTGATCTCATTTGCGATCAGTGTTTCGCATTTGTTTATATCGCCGTTGGGAACAAGAGTTCGCAATTGCGACATTTTCATCTGATTAAAAGATTGGGAA